>JASCZI010030268.1:33259-55566 GCA_036250425.1 Stylosanthes scabra
ATCTACTTTACAGTCAACGATAGCTTCGTCCACAATGGAGGCAGAGTACATGGCAGTGACAGAAGCCGTAAAAGAGACGATTTGGCTTCAAGGATTGCTTGGAAACTTGGGAGTTGGTCAGAAGCACATAGAGGTGTTTTGTGACAGTTGGAGCGTTATTCAGTTAGCGAAGAACCAAGTTCATCATACAAGAACGAAGCACGTAGATGTTCGCTATCACTTTGTGCGAGAGATTCTAGAAGAAAAGGAGATTTTGCTCCAGAAGATTTATACTTCAGAGAATTCTGCAGATATGATGACTAAGGTGGAGACGTCAGCCAAGTTTAGAAGTTGTTTAGACTTGGTCAGCATCCTGCACGTATGATTTAGTTTGAGTCAGCACTATATTTGTTTGGTAGGGTCTAAAATTACGCCAAGGTGGAGATTTGTGAATGGCAGAAGAGTGGGTGACTTAGTTTAAGCCCCACATCGAAGGAAGTAGTTAGAAGGAAGGGGGTTAGCCCCTTATATATAGAATCTAAGTTTCTTAGGTTTAATTCATCCCAAAAATGTAGTCTCTTCTATATATTCACATATTAAAGGGATCAGCTACAAGTAGTGCTGACCGGAGACGTAGGCAAAACTGGCTGAACTCCGTTATCAATAGGTGTGTTCTTTCCTTTCTCTATTTTATTGTTATTTTTTTATTTATCTGTGTTATTTTGTTTAATATTCGATATATATTGTTAGTGGGTTATTGGGTAGAAATATTTGTAGAGTAATACTGTGGTAGTAGTTCTGTCTAAGGAGGTTGGAATTAGTGAGACTGGTCTCTTCCCTCCGGCCTTTCCTGGGAGTTTTATTGTTAATAAAATTCTGTCTAAGGAGATCGGGTTTAAGTTGGACTTGATTGTGCCTTATCCAATCTGTCCTGGGAATTACTATAATAGTAAAACTTATAGGATTGATTTGTATTGAAAATTATCCATATTTCCGTAACAAAAATTTAATGCATTTAAATGCAAGATAAATATAAGTGATGGATTTGTTTCAATTACACTAGTTTTGTATGTGCATCAAACTAAAACCAACAACACGAAACAATATAATTAAGGTGAATAAAGTAGGCGATAGAAGTGGAACAATATAATAAAGAGGTAGGGCTCACTTGTTATTTTGACATATTTGTTGTGGGTATATAATAATAGATGTCTCAATTACTTATCTCTAGATCTTCTTAAAATAAACATTTGGTTAACCCCATACGATTTAATCTTTGTTTTCCTTATCTCTGATTTACCCTAAGATAGGGGGGAAAATAAATAGTGGTATATATGAACAAGCCTCCAATTTCAAATAACACTCTTGAAATATCTCATCTAAACATAAATTTAAGAATTTAAATGAACCAGGTGCACCCAATAATCAATCTCAAATAATTGATTTAGAAACGTGTATGAAAATTAGGGGGAAAAAGGAAAAAAAGAAAAGAAATATGTTAGTAGTGACTATATATTGCATATTGATTGACTCCCACTCCCCAATCCCTTGGAAATGCTTGGAATGTAGTACGCCATTACCATTGACTTAAGACTGCGTGCATATATACCGCAAGTTCTCTTATTCTACTTTAATTTCTTCATCATCACTACGTTGACTCACAAATGTGACATACATGCATGGTATAATATATGTATCCATAAATGGCTTCGTGCATGTTATATTATGCTTGTCTTATTAAAAAAAATAAATTATTTGTATGTTCATGTCTCAATTATTATCTTGGCATTTATAAATAGCAAACATGCATGCATACTTGATACATCTAATTCAGTACGTAGTTCATGACTAGATATAACATCCAAACCTTCCTGCTGATCAACCGTTGGGAGTTTGAAAGGCTATTTTATTATAAGAGTCATATTTTCAGTCTTATCATCATCGGCATTTCAAGGGACACAAAGCAACAATCAAATGGTAACAACCATTGATGTTTTCAAAATGGAGCTTCATTCTCAACCATTGCTTTGGAATCTCGCTCTAAGTAGGAAAACCTTCCTTTAATAGAACAAGGTCAAATATATATACCTAGCTAGTTAGGTATCTACAACTGCAAGAATAATCTCAAACAATATTCCTCCAAGTCTATAATTGAATCCAATTTTAGCATCTATCATGATTTATGAACCTACCGTTCAAAAAGTATAGCTAATTATCATAGCCATCCTTTTCAATTTCAGTCACATGAAATAATATACTTTTGGATACATCACGAATCTTTGAATATCCTTCCTATTTACGGGTCGAACTTGTATCAATGATCCAAAAAATAATAACTATATAATAGCTAGTGGTGGAGGATTAATATTCTTTAGACAAACATTCAAATAAATCTCATTCAAACGTTAACGACACTCAATTATAGTTGAATCCAATTTAAGCATCTATACATATTATGAAGAAACCATGCAACTATATATATATTACTCAATGCAAGCGTTGAAAAAGTCAAAAACAATAAAAATACGAAATTGACTGAATTAAATTGAATATAATGAAAAGGATAATACTAGTATATTTGTATATTGATTTGGTTAAAAAAATGTTCGTTAAGGTTTGTAGCATTATTAGTTAAAAATTGACATGGCTAAAGACCCAAACGGGCTTAAGCATATTTATTTGGAAGAGATAACGTAACAAAGATTTGATCTAGCATAGCAAGGAGTTTCCATTAGCAATAAGAAGGCACGTGCCACTCTCGTGCTGTGTCGTGACAATATAATGTTGAGATCAATCTCAACACGTTACGTATTAACCTTTGTAGTCACAACAATCTCCTTAATTTGGGTTAGTATGATCCAATTAGAACAACAAATGAAGCTAAGGATAATAATAATTATGATGATGATGAACTTTGCCTCTTTGGTTTTCTAGCTGATTGTCGTGGACACCCTAAATTATCAAATATCAATACCTTCAACTTACTTTGGGAATTGTTTGATGGTTGAATTTGTTGCCCTAAATAGGAGTGAGATTGGGATTATAAAGGTGATAAGTTCAATTTCAAGGGAAGTTAGGGTTTTGGGAGTGTATGAGACTGAAAAGAATGGAATCCATGCATCCACATCAACATCTTTCAATAATCATGAACAATACTTTGCATTATTATCTCTATTTAATTACATATTTTTCCCTCCCGTCTTGCATTGTTAGGGTAAAATGATTTTCTTTTAGGAATTTCCTTTAATTTCTTTTATGTATTCCTTTTTTTTAAAAAAAAAGTTAATGTCTTCGTGTATCCAACAACCGTGATATATTAAATATGATTAAAAGTATCTAAAGAGTTAAGCTATGGTTAGTCGATCACAACCTTCATAATTTCTTAAGCTTCGTCAGGGGGCATTTGTACGTATCACCATCGATCAATTAGCCAGCAACCAATTTTATGTGTGACCTTTGTTTATTGTTTGATTACCAATTAGTAGATTACACGTGGCAACCTCATTTCAGCAGAAGGGGAATTGGAAGGCCAAAAACTGTTTTGTTTCAAATGGGCCCTGTAAGGAACGGACAAAAAGCCCAAAATAGTTAAATTACAGTGGTCAAGGGGATGGTGTCCTGTCCAAAACAAAAACGGGGGGATGGTGTGATATGGCCGGGGAAAAGAGATTGGTGAATGTTATAAGTAAACTGTAAACTCCAATGTACTAGTGTAGTGCGATGATGATATTTAAGCACTAGCTAGGTCTATACAAGTTGAAATGAAAGGTATTATATATGTATTAGAATGAACAATAATTGAAAGGAATTAATTCAACTTGTTACTCATCAGGAGCGTATTACATTGTTGATTCTTCACCTCAACCTAAATTAAATATATATATGTTGCGTTTGGTAAGATATTTGATATCCTACAGCATGAGCATAAAGTGCATGCCTATCTTTCCAGAGTAGGAGGCTTTTGATGATATTAAGATGGAATAAGACAATTTAGAAAGCAAAGGTCTCTGTCGCTCTTGGCTCGCACGCGTGGGTGTTGGTGACGACTATGACCTCTTACATACACTTGTAAGATTAAGTGTTTAACATACATTGCTCTCTGCAATGTGCCGCTGTGTGTTGATGTTTATTTTTCTTTTCTCATTGAAATTGTTATTTGCACCTTGTTTCTTTTGTGTAAAAACTTCAATGTAAGATGTCACGCGAAATTAATTAAAAAGGATGTACCTAGATTCATGCAGAAGAAATTTTTCAGTTTTTCTTCCTCTATGTATAATTTCTTTATTTCCGTTTTTAGTGTTTGAGATGTTGTGGGTAGGACATAAAATACATAGAATACGGCCTCTATATTATGTCACACCTATAGCATGATTCGCAACATATTCCGCTACTTAAGCTAAACTCAACGCATCACCATAAATCACAGAATAAAAAATGCTAAGTAGTAGGTATTATCTTATCTCCTTCTATCATTTTATTTATTTATTTTTGTTTTTTTTATATATAAAAAAAAGGAGCCGGTTCAAAATCATTGCTACATTTAATTAGCATTTTACATTGAATAATGTAGATACTCGATTAAGCTTAAACTAAATCTAAACTTCTAAGCCACACCAAAAAGAAAATCCAAGGCTTAAAAAGGCAGCTAAAAATTGCTATTCACATTATTATTACTAGTGTAACAATGTCTATTAATATACGATTTTACTTTTTTTTTTGGTGTAGAATAACTATTACTTATTTTATATATAGAAAATAGCATATTAAGATAATGTTGAATTTTTAACATATACCCTTTAAACACGGAACATATGTAAACAAAATCCACATGCAAATTATTGTTGAATTACCTGTTTGGACCGTCAAATACTCAAATTAGTGTTTTCTTGCCATGCCAGTTTGCTAAATTTGCGACGTCAAAATTCAGGAACATTTTTTTGCGAAATACGTAATCGACATTGGGTAGTAATCGTAATTGTACGGTTCGCATACATTTTTTTTACGGTGGCATACATGATAAACTGTACTTGTAGGATGAGTTAGCAAACTGATAATATCTGGAAAATGACTTCCAGCTTTAGCTAAAGGATGTTGCAAGAATGCAAGCTTTACTTGTGTCAAAGATTGAAAAGCAACTGATAATTCACATGAAATGTGTTGGTATATCTTCTTTTTAAGACGCTTGATAGCAACATCCAAAAATTAACCAAGCACGACAGGAGTAAATAGATGATTACAGCACACCGTGCTCTTTCCTCATGGAGAGAGACAACAGATAAAACAATCTATCTGACAAGGTAAGAAACAATATAGTATCAAACAACACATACATATATACACGTGAGAGAGAGAGAGAGAGAGAGAGAGAGCAGAAGTGGTTAGCACATACTCTCCCCTCCAGTCTCCGTAAGCAAGCTACATATCAATATTAGCACAACCATGCAAGAAATGGAAGCAACCTTAACCGACCAAAAGTGGGTTACCAGGAAGGCTAGAGTAAAATTAAGGTTACCACTTACTAATCACCGCTATTGATACAAAATTATCAAAGGAAAAAACACACACACAAACAATCTGGCCAAAGTTCAATAAATCCGAATCAGCCATGCAAATCCAACAGAAAGCACAAGTTCAGAACGAAACAAGCAAACCACTATGGTTCTGGTTCGTGTGGGAAAAAAAATGAAGGGTGGGTTGAAAAGGAAGTGAACCAACCACCGAAAAATCGTGTACATTCTCTATAATTGTGGTTGTTGGGGTTGGGGGGGCAGGTTCCACCAAACTTGAAAGCTGGTGATTTGACAGGAAAACCAACATACACAGTGTTTCTAAAATTAATTGAGCGTTGAACATGCAGAGAAAAGGGCCTCAACCTAAACAATATTAGAAGATGAACCGCTCAAAGCATTGACACAGTAAAATGTATTCACTATCAGTGCATTTCAGGATTATAAGATTAGAAAGTTAAAACCGAGGAGTTGTAAATTTCATCGTTATCAAAACACCAAAGGGAACATAAAGAAAGATGTCTTTCCTTTCCTTTCCTAACCTACTATCTAAGGAAAAAAACAAACAACAACGACAAACAATATCATATCAGATTGAAGACGGTATCTATCTGAATGATTGCCAACAGTCCCAACTCCAAAATCAATACCCAACTCCAAACAGAGAATCCAATCCAAATGCAGTAAACGCAGAAGCTTAACTTATTTTCTTCCATTCCAAACACTATCTTAATCGAATGACTTAGAAACATGATAACAATCGGTAACTTATGCTAATGAATATTGAGCTTGGGGAACATTCACATCGCTAAATTCATCCTCTAGTCATAAACACTGAATGAGCAATATGAGGAGGGACATGCCAATGTCAATCTCAGTCCCCCAATACACATTATCTAATAATAATTATAAGAACAACGATAAGGTATTAAGTAGTAATAACATATTCATCACAATAATAATAATAATAATAATGATAATTACCTAACAACGATACAATACACCACATACCCAAAAACGATTAAAAAAGAAAAAAACCAGCCTCAACCGATGCTGAATCCAACAAATCTCGCCCAAAAATGAAGATCCATAGACTGATCTGAAATCGAACCGAATGTAATCAGCTCTGGTTGTCACTCTTCCTTCCACTGCCACCATCCCCTTCTCTCTCTTCAAGTAACCTGCCAGCCTCCTCATCAGCTTGCTGTGCCTTCTTCTGCGCTTCGGAAGCCTTCAAAGCCTGCAACTTAGAGTGGTTATAGTAGGCGACCCCCAAGAACGCCAACCCATAACCAATCAGATTCACGGGCGTCACGGTATCCTTAATCACCGACCACGAGAAAGCAATCAGGAGCCAGTCCTTGACGACTCCAGCAACGTTCATTGTCAAAGCTGAAGTCTTTCCAACCAGCAAGAACACGGCAAGGTTCAAAGCAAAAGCGCAGAAGGAGTTAGTCCCAAAGATGACGAAATCCAGATGGAAACTGGAGTTATCCCTCAGAGAAGGGTACTCCATGATCAACCACGGAATCGAGAGGAACACTAGGCAGCAGGGGGCAATGTAGTAAAGCGAGGTGATAGGGTTAAGCGAGATCCCCTTGGAATTGAGCAGAATCTGGATGAGAACAAGGCGCGTGGCTTCAAACGCAACCGCCATGAGCTGCAGGGAAACCCCCCAGGCGTCGAATTTGGCCTCGCCGTAAGCGGCGATGGCAACACCGAATGAAATGGAGAGCATGTTGGCCATGGTCTCGTTCTTGAAACCCTCCTTCTTGAAGAGAACACTGATGGAGTAGACGGCGACGGGCATGAGAGCCTTCAACATCTGGATGAAGGAGACGGAGAGATAGATGTAGGCGGAGTTGGAGAACCAGAGAGAGAGGGAGTATAAGGCTCCGATGGGGACGACGGAGCGGAGGTAGAGATCGCGGGACATGGAAACAGGCTCAACGAGCTTGAGGACCCTGACGAGGATGTAAGCAAGAGAAGAGCAGAAAGCCATGTGGATCATGGTGAGTGAAATCGGGTAGGGCCAGTTGTACATCTTGCGATCTAAGATGTACTTGTTGTAGACGATGACGGTGAAGCTGAGGAAGATCCATATGGCGACGTAGGTGTAGGATAGGACGATCTTCTTGACTACGCCGTCGGACACCGCCATTGTTGATGGATGGATGGATCTGTAGTAATTGGAAACCCTAATCCTTGAGCGGAGTGAGATTTGGGGGTTTTTGAAGAGTGAAGAGGGATGGCGTAGAAAAGAGAAAGAGTGAGATCTGAGATCTGGCCGAATTTCAGGGGATTGACAATCAATGCAATTTTCAAGTACAGTACATCAATGGGGGTTAGGGGCAGAGAAAATACTAGTTTAGGTAGCCAACTATTTTTAAATTCTTTCTCCCTTCAGCTTCACTTCCGGTGGAAAAAAATATATATATATGGGAGCTAATGGAGTGTTTAATTTTCAAATCAGATAATATTCCATTTGTTAATTAAATTAATTTTGTATTTTCTTTTTTGGTATTTAATTAATTTCATGATACACGGTTAGATTTGACATGGGACTTTGGGCTTTCTTAATGTTGATGGGCTTTGCCTGTTGTTGGTGCTGTCCATATGGACAGCTCTCCTCTCATTAAGGTGACGTTTGCTAGTGTAATTACTTATTAACCATTTTTGGAGCTTGCTTGCGCCAACTCCTCTAACCAAGCAAAATGGCAATTAAGGTAGTGGGGACTTATTGGCATTTGTAATAGTAATATTAATTAAAGTTTGGCATTCCATTTGGAGCTATGATATTAAGGGGGCATAGAAGGTGTGGCAAGTGATGATGATTATAGTATTAGTATGAGTATTGTTGAAAAAATGCGAACTAAGATTAGGGTATAATAATGATAATTAGTGTGAGTTAGGGGAAGGGCGTGCGTGAGGAAGGTGTGGAGAAAAAAAAAAAAAGGAAAAAGAGGGGAAGTAGTGCGTGAAGTGAATGTGAGTGTTTGGGAAGAGAAGTTGAAGTAGACAAGAAACAAGTGGCAATGGTAGGTCACGTGGCGGACTTAGATTTCAAATGTTTGGGGGAAAGGGTTGATGCATTTACTCGCAAGTTTGGCGTGTATTGACTCTAATTTTCCACATGACTCACTCACTTTGAGTGAACCCACACCACTTGTCCACTATAGTAACACCAAACCCAACTGCGGATTCTGGATTCATACTTTATAAAATTCATAAATACGTTACCCATCCCTTTGCTTCGTTTTGCAATTTAGTGTTTACAAATTATCTATTATTTCTTAGTTGAAAATCAGAGTGAAAACGGGATAAAAATTAAAGAAAAGGAGAATGGGAAACAGGAAAACACGTTCACTTGCATGCTCATTCTCTCTCTAGGAATAAATATTTGTGCCATGAAATCCCTAGACAAATAAGAAATGGACTGAGAAGTTGTAATATCTCGGAAAGAAAACAAACAAATTAAACGCGCAAGTCTCGTGAAAAAGTCACAACAAAATTGTAAGGTTTAGGTGCACTAATGGGTCATGATCAAATATCTTCTTATTTGTGTTAGGGAATTACCAGTATATGCAGTTTATTATTTCTTTTCCGGATTGGTTTTAAAAGTCAAAATTCGTTCAGATTTCACATTCAAGCTTCCACCACTAATTCAAACATTTAATCCATTAACCTTTTGTGATAGATTTCTGATTCACAATACTGTTAGCTGATCAAAACTTTATTAAAAAGTTTATTAAAATGTTAGTAATATACCCTTTTTTTTTTTAAACATAACTGTTATATATCATGACCCTGGAAGATGATGTTCACAAATAATATACTGAGAGTCAGAGACTCCACCTTCTAAGCATATTTATTGACACAAAGATCTGCAAAATCTGTGATAACAAATTAACATTCATCAATCATGTAGAACCTTTTTTTTTTTGCATGCATGTAGAACGATTTAAATGAAAAAGGGATTGGGCCCTAGTGGATGGGCTTATGTCGGCCTTTTTATAAATGAACTGCGTAGATAAGTTATAGTGGGTTAGTTACAACTCCTTCAAAGTCTTGGGCTTAACATTGAAACAAAAAAGACTTAGGCTAAACTATGAATAGAGTCGAATACAAAAAAAAACTATGAATACAATCTGACCCACAAAAACATGAAAAAAACGAAAGAGTACGTGGATGGCGGTGGGCCTAAGAAGGCTTTGAAATATATATGCCTCTGCGGTCCGGATTCAACAAAACATACATCACATGACCCAAAAAAGAAAAGCATACATGAATTTTTGTAGAATGACAATCATTTCCCCTTAAATTTCGGCTTTTGACTTTTGTTGTAAAGTGACTGTCATTGAGTGAAGTTATTAGTTATTACCAACTTACATCAAATTATTAGAGCACTTAGCCACTTAGTAGATAACAAACAGTGAATTCTATTATGATTATGGTAAAAAACGGTTAATAATATTTAAAAAATTATCTAAAAAGTATGGTTGGGAAGTGGAGATGAATGAGTAATTAAAAAAAAATGTTGAAGGCGTGAGTGAGTGGGTGGGTGCCGTCCACCTAACTAACGGTGAGTGAGGGAGTCACAGCGCAACCCTGTTGGGTGTGTGTGTGCCAGCTACTTACTCACGAACATCATATGCTTTTACATCGTACGGTTTGAGCCTTAGAGCGTGCAATACACACCAATTTCACAACTAACACTTATTTATTTCCTAAACTCCATAAATACCTCATATATTCTTCCACATATTACATCAAAATAATATATGAAAATTATCCGGTATGTCGTCAAAAGTACAACATATCGTATTCTATCGTTTTTTAGCAGTTAATCTTAATTGATTTTAATTATAAAATAATATATAATTAAGATCAACGACTAAAAAGCGGTAGAATATGCTACATTTTTTGCGACATATCGAATAATCTTCCAGTAATATATAACGAATTCCTGAAAATTGTGATAATTTGATTTTGACTCTTTTAAGATACACATTTTATCTCTCTAAAACCAAATAACCAAAACATTATAGGGACTAAAAAACTACTTAACGTATTTACATGTCCAAAATAAAACTTTTCTAGGATCAAATTATTTTTATTTTGTTCAGACTTAAATTTTGTTTTATAGGAATCGATTTAATCATTGAACTAAAATTTCAAAACTAAAAGTTTAAATTAAATAAATTCTAAAGGCGAATTGATCTGTAATCCTTTATTCTACTTTATCATTGTCACTCGTGAGGCTTTTCCCCACCACCATGAGCAGCTCAGCTTTCAGTTTTGTCATCAATGTCAACCCCTCATCTTCCACCGTACGATTATTATTATTATTGTGTCTTCCACCCTGCGTTTCATAAATTAGTATTGTACACTATATTTATGTATTCTCTATATAGATCAACTCAGTTAATAATCTATTAAATATCGTATAATTTAACATTTTAATTAGTATTGTACTCACTACCCACCCACTCACTCAAGCCTTCAACATTTTTTAGTAATTACACGATAGTTGACCTACTACAGTAATTACAATATATTGTACACAAATTAAAAATGAATAATAACTAACTCATTTTATAACCAAATTTGACATTTAGCACTATGTCCTATTGTGGATTATAGTAGCAGTAAAAAGTGAACAGTATTTTTTGGTAAACCACTATATTTAAAACATTTATAGAATATAAATGTATGTATAACAACCGTTTTAAAGTTGAATTAAATATAATTAAAAACATTTCAACACCTTGCAAGAAAAGAAAAGGAATAAGTTAAAGGCTTGAAGTGTTGAAGACTCGAATAATTCTCAAAGCAAGCTGATAATTTTTGGTAAGAAAAAAGACAATAAACCCGACAGATTCGAACTAATTGTTTGATTAAAAAAAGGATTAAGAGTAAATAATGGATTCTTTGTATCACCATAAACCACAAGACCATTGTCATTCATTGAAACTTGAAAGCCGCGTGTAAAAATGTGAAGGCTGCGTGTAGAAAGATTTACCGTTTCCTCAGTCAATTCTCAAAGTCAACGGATATTTTTAGTTATTTCTTTTTATATTTATTCATTGCATCACTATATTATATGGTGCATTGCATTAGTGACTATCACAAAAACTGATTGATATTACGTGGGATTTGTGTTTATCTAAAGTGTAGTTGTAATTTACAAGTTAAGTATAATGATTTTAATTTTTAAATTAATTAATTAATTGTTAACATCATTTCGATCCTATTAGTCAATATCATTTTTCAATAAAAAAATAAAATTGTATACTCCAAAATAGAAAAGATTTTTTTTTTCACAGAAATTTTTCAATATGGTTAATTATTGGTTATCACTTATCACAATACAACACACACATACATATATATTTTTTATTTTTTAAATTCAAATCAAAATCAATATTTTTTTATACAAGAGAAATTTGCTCTTATATATTATATTATTTTTTAATAGGTCTGATTATTGTATTTAGAATATGAAAAAATATGAGTAGACGATAAAGAGTAATTGATAATTAATTAATTTTATATTTTTTATAAATAAAATATTTAATTTAAGTTGTTGGTTAATTGAATTTTTATTAATTAGTTGTTAAAAAATATAAAAATTATTTAATGAATAAATAAATATTTTATTTTTAAAAATATTTTTCTATATCACAGTCTCTATTCTATATTTGTATGTTAATGTTAATTAAATTAAATTAAATTTTAGTTATTAACAAAGACAAAGGTCATGAGAGAGAAGATAAAGATGTTGTTTTTCCTTTCTCTAATCCATCAATGCCAATGCCAAAGGCATAGTAAAGTGCGCACTTCACCCAATACGCAGATCCTCCGGCGCACACTCCCTTATCCTACGCCGCCCTCTCCCCTTTCCACAAAAACCATTCTTTTACACTGCAACTCTGCAACCACCACCACCATCACCTTATTCAAAATTCTTCCATGGACTCCAACAACAACAACAAGCAACAGAAGAAGAAGAAGTGGTTCCTCCCACTAGTCTTCTCTCTAATCATATCCACCATACTCATACTCCTCACCATCTTCGTCTCCTCAGATTCAACCTCCTTACTCTACCTCTACCGTTCCCACCTCAACACTCACCATCAACTCCCCAATTTCGTTGAGTCCAAGCTCAACCTCTCTCCCACCTCTTCCCTCAACACTCTTCCAAGGATCGCCTACTTGATCTCCGGTTCCATGGGAGACGGTGAAACCTTGAAGAGAACTCTCAAGGCCCTTTACCATCCAAGAAACCAGTACGCTGTTCACCTCGATCTCGAAGCTCCTGCTCATGAAAGATTGGAACTTGCCAAGTTTGTCAGAGAGGAGCCTCTCTTTGCTGCTGTTGGGAATGTCAGGATGGTGTTCAAGGCTAATTTGGTAACTTACAGGGGACCTACCATGGTTACTAACACGCTTCACGCTGCTGCCATTTTGCTCAGAGATGGTGGTGAATGGGACTGGTTCATCAACCTCAGCGCTTCGGATTATCCGTTGGTTACACAAGATGGTAAAAGCTTACAACTTTCTATGACCCTTCTCGTTGCTTCTTGTTTTTTCTTTGTCAAGTTTGTGTCTTGACGACTAAAACGATGTTGGTTTTCAACTTTTTTTGTTGGTTAGTGTGTGGGTTGGACTGGATAAGTGTTCTGATCTGATTGTTGTTTCTTAGGGTGCTTTTTGTTTTGGTATGATCTGGTCTCAATCTGTGTGTTTCAAATTGTGTTCTGTCATGAACATAGAATGTGTTACCAACTAATATTTCATAGAACAAGTTTGAATTCTGGAGAATTTTCATGGTTCTGTTTGAATTTACTTAATCTCTTTTGTGGAGCAGATCTGCTACATACACTAGCATCTATTCCGAGACATCTAAACTTCATTGAGCACACCAGTGACATTGGTTGGAAAGAGTATGTTGTTGTAAATCCTTTTAAGTAACATTTACTTTACGTTTAATTGCATATTACTTTATAAAGTAACGTGTGATCATGTTAAATGTCAAATGTAACTCTTCCTTACAAATGAGACTTTAATTTTGTTTAATTTTTTCTTCCAATAGGGATCAGAGAGCGAAGCCTGTTATAATTGATCCAGCTCTTTATAGTGTCAATAAATCTGATGTGTTTTGGGTGACAGAGAGAAGAAGTGTGCCCACACAATATAAGCTGTTTACAGGTAAGAAAAAAACCTGCTATCTCATACATATTAATTTATGTTAATATCTCTCTTATTATTTTAAATTTCACAACATTTCAATGGTAATGTGCTAGTGCTATACAAGACATGTCGGTTGTAACCCTTATATAGACTGAAGAAAGAAATTAGGAATTACAAAAGTAGAATTTTTTTTTTTTCTCATCTAAGTCAAACACTAATAATGAAAGGAGAGAAAAAAGGAAGCAGAACAATGATGATGGTGTCTTGAATCCAATACATATAAATTGATGAGTGTTCAGAGTAGCCACTGGCCAGTGGTTGAGAATGATTGCTAAGAATTATGGAATCTTTTTCTATTTGTCCACTCTTCTCTCTGGCCTACAATTTCCCACATTTGCCATCAGCTCAAATTTTCCATGTCTCTCTGCTATTGATTGGTATTCCTAATATGGCACTCTTACTTATCAAGCCTCCCTTATGGACTGTACTATATTCCTTCCTTGCAAACAATTTGATTCTATTAGGTATTTAGATCTAATATGCATATATTTGGTTAAACATAATGCCTATTATACTGGGTTTATTTAAATATGTAAAATACAGCACCTACCAAACAACAGCTTTCCATAACTAGAAGACTTCAAAAACAATGTGAGGGAAATCACAAAAGAAAATGTCAACTCCAAATTAGTCAGTCCCTCATAGCACGGTTTCTATACTGGTGGGAAACAGAGAAAATGTGAACTGAAAACTATCAATTCTAGTTCTCTGCTAGCTGAGCTTAATTTTGCTGCTATCTTATCTTTTTTCAGGCTCTGCTTGGATGATGCTATCGCGCCAATTTGTCGAGTACTGTTTATGGGGATGGGATAACTTGCCCAGAATAGTCTTGATGTATTATGCCAACTTTCTATCCTCCCCTGAAGGCTATTTTCACACTGTCATCTGCAATGCTGACGAATTTCGCAACACCACTGTGAACCATGACCTTCACTTCATATCATGGGACAACCCTCCGAAACAGCATCCGCACTACCTTACAGCTAATAACTATGAGAAGATGGTTGAAAGCAATGCTCCTTTTGCTCGGAAATTTGGCCGGAAGGAACCAGTCCTGGATAAGATTGATACCGAACTCTTGGGACGAAATGCCGACGGTTATGTTCCTGGGAAGTGGTTCAAACAAGTAAACCCAGACAACAGCAAATCATATTCTGATATAAGAAATATTACTGAACTGAAGCCTGGCCCCGGCGCTGAAAGGCTTAAACGCCTTATCAATGGTTTGTTATCATCAGAAGAGTTTCTGACGAGGCAGTGTTCTTGAATAATAATCTTGACAACTAGGTTCAACATCCCTGCCATGGTTGCTGTCTTGAGTTGGACTCACTGAGGTTGCTTAATTCTCAGAGAAAGATCAAATCAGCAAAGGCAAGAAAAGCAGGACATAAAAGGATTGGTTCCTTTTTATCCTGGAGCTCATATTTCACACTAATTTCAACAGGATCAACCACAGGCTAAGATTTGTAGTGAATATGTATCAATTGGATTCATATGATTTTTTGAATTTTTGCTGGATGATAAATGACAAAGTCATCCAATGAGATTGATGAATACTGTATTAGTGTAGAATGTCTTTATTATAATCATAATATATAGCAAACCAAGAGAAGAGGCTGAGTTATATGATACACGGGTTGTAATGCATGTTACTGGAATATACTGTTAAGTTATATATCCCCTTTTTTAGTTTCAGGTTCTTAGCAGTTTAACACTCATGGAGTCTCACGAATCACGAGTAAAGCAGCAATAATTGGTAATTGGTTTTCTTTTTTCACGCAGCTTCTGTTATGGGAATTGTTATTCCATGCTTCAAGCTCAAGCATTGTTGCATGCATATTCACATGAGTCATGATTGAATTGGTTGCCATGTGAATGGAACTGTAATCCTTGAAGTAACTAATGACAAACGGTGTAAATTCTACAATTTAAGAAAGAAAACCCAAAGGGTCACCAAAACAAGGGCTTTTTTCGCATACATGTTTTGTCGTTTTCACATAATAGACTAGTTTATTTTATTTGATTTGATATCCTTAAAACACTTATATTAATGGAATTTTTTTTAAAAATAATTTTTTAAGTGTTCTTAAATTAAAATGATAAAAATTATAAATAATAAAGGTTATAATTAAAAATATTAAATAATTAATTTTTTTTAAAGTAATTAATAATTTTAGAGTATTTTTCATATTAAATTAGTAGGAATGTGTATTTATAATTTTATATTGTATAATTTGTAAATTACACCCTCATTTAGAAAATAATTTAAAAAACCATCATATCCATTACAATAATCGAAATAGAAAATTCGTATCATTTTTAATGAATGCAACGGCATGAATTATGTTACGATAGAAATATAATCTAAAAGAATAGAATATTTAATTTAAATTATTGATTGAATTTTTGTTGATTATTAATATTATATAAATAAATCAATTATAGAAAATCATCTTCATTTTCACTTGTTTGATTGTTTCCCTTTCCCATCAAACACTTTTATATTCATTTAGAGTATCATCTGCTTCATTTTTAGCTGTGACTCTTCTTCTTCTTCTTGGCTACTCAGTGAGTAATCATTGATCAGCTTCAAGCTATCATCACATTCTACGATTCGCAGATCCAAATCTGAAAGATCCACTCTTTCACGAATCCATAGTCGTTTCCAATGCCAAATGCCTGGAAAAGAGATAAACCCACGAGGCTACTCTCCCCAAAGTTTCTATTTTTACTCTTCTCCTCCACACTCATCCTCATCTTCCTCTTCCTCTCTTCTCGCCCTTCAAACCCTAACCCTAACCCTAACTACTTCCCCCTCAGCAATCGCCTCTCCTTCCATGCAATCTCCCCCTTCGACTGCTACAATTCCCCACAGGCCCACCCCGTTGTCGCCAGCACCGTCGAAGGGGTTCGTTACCCATTCCTCTTCTCACTCTCCGATTTCGGAACCCTTCCCGACAAGCCCCACAAGAACATCGTCAGGATCCTCAAAGGTAAGCCCTTTCGGAAGCCCGACATATCCGTGACGGTTCAGGACATTCTCGAGAAGGCCAAGGCCCAAGGGAGAGACGGATTTTTCGTCGATGTGGGTGCCAATGTTGGCATGGCCACCTTCGCCGCTTCGGCTATGGGGTTCCCGGTCTTGGCGTTCGAGCCCATTTTCGAGAACTTGCAGAAGATCTGTGAAGGGATTTACTTCAACAGGGTGGCCAATTTGGTTACCTTGCTTGAAGCTGCCGCGTCTGATCGGCTTGGTAACGTTACAGTTCACAAGGTGCTATATGTGATTTTGTTTCTTGCTTGAATTCAATTTTGATTTCTGTAATTTGGCATTGATTTATTACCTTTTTTAACTTTAGCTGTAATTGATGATGAAGGCTTGGGGTATTTGGAATTTTGTTATTAGAATATCTAATAGCTCAGAAAATAATCTTTTAGGTGTTGGGTAAATTTTGGAGAGTAGAGTAGGAAATTGAAGCGAATGAGGATGATGTAAGAGCTCAATTGTGCCACATTTACTCTCTAAAAGTGTAAAGTAATTAGAGTGGCTAATGATATTAGGTGTTAGTTTGAGCTTAGTAACTACTCACACTAATTACTAGTACTAAGCTATGTCATGTGTGATGAAAATTCAACATGAAGTTTAATCAGCTCAAAGATCTGGTAGGATTTTGCAAACTATGGAAATTCGAAATGCAACTGTTAAGTTTTACATGTTAACCTATGTCATATGTAATCATAATTAATGGTGATGTCTCAGAGTTGCTTCTAGTTTAGTTTAGTCATATGAAGCAATGAGGGATATTTGATATTTCAGTTATGGTCTCTCTCTCTCTCTCTAGTTTATGTTGAAATAGATTGGGAGTTCTGATGAGGTCAAATTTTGTTTTACTTTATTCATCAGTTGGTTGGTAGGCTGGACAACAGTGCTATCTCTGCCACAGGTGCAAAGTTGGCATTCAAGTCCAATGAAGAGGTTGCTGTTCAAGTAAGGACTGTTCCTCTTGATGAAGTGATTCCGGAATCGGAGCCAGTGCTTCTGCTCAAAATAGATGTCCAAGGCTGGGAATATCATGTTCTCAAAGGAGCAACAAAGTTGCTCTCAAGAAAGGGAAGCCAAGCCCCATATCTCATATATGAAGAAGACGAGCGTTTGTTAGAGGCCAGCAATAGCACTTCCAAAGAAATCCGAGACTTCCTAAGTAGTGTGGGGTATAATGATTGCACTAAGCATGACACAGATGCACATTGCACCAAGAAGGATGTATGATGATTGATTGTGTAACTTTTAGCTTTCAGATGTGTAGCAGCACCTTGATGGAAAGCTAAGTCATTGCTCTTTTTCTGGAAAAGTTACTTCTTGAATGGTGAATTTGATTAGAGATGCTGATGGAAAGAAGTTAAGATGGGAGGCAAAACTACGCCGCTAACAGCAAACTCGGTAGTTACTTGATGATCACACGAAACTATATCTGTCTGGAGAAATTGGGAGTGCATATGTTCTAGGAATGAAATTCTGTGATTCTTGTGTACATTAATATATCTGTGGGTGTCTGAGGCTTGTATCCTAGATTGATTGTGAGCAGTGATGTCCAGCTACATTACATTTTGTTAACAGAAATTCAATTTTTTTTTTGTTGAAATCTATTCATAACAGGTTCATACATCAGTCAATGAAAAGGATTTAAAATTTTAGAATTCATGATATCATTTTTTATGTCATAAAACAATATGTAGGTGTAAATTATAGAGGGAATCTATCATCTGTAGGCTGTAGCAGCCAACAGAATAGAATTTATAGGAAACGGATCAGCCGTTGCTCTTAATTCATAAAATATTTTATGTTTGAAATAAATTTAAGATCAACGGCTAAAAACACGGGAACACACACTTGATCCGCTTCCGAATTTATATACCTGAGCTATTGTGTACGTTATACAATACACCTATGATGAAATAAATACAATCGATTAATTCATAATCAATGGAAACCGAAAGCATCCACATATGTTCTAGCAAGACTCTAGAATATTATTGCATGAATTTTATTTTGTTCTTGGTCTAACATTGAATGAATTCCTTAGCTTCAAATTGTGTGCAATTTGAAACAACAGAGAGCAATGTGCAGGAGTAAAAAGAAGTCATGAAGAACTCTCTATCTTTGCAATACAAATTCAGAAGCCTTTTTGCAAGGACCATAGGGTTTCCGAGGCATCCCATAACATGTTTTACATCTTCACAAGTGCCATGTAAATTGTGGATTATGGCAAACCATTTTGGCAACTATAGCTTTGTGGTAATGAATACAGAATTTGAGGTTGATACCTGAGGATCTAATCACACAGCTAGCTCTTTAGGATTCTTTTGGAGCACTAGTTTTTGAAGGGCCAGCTCTTTCCACCATAACATCATAAAGCTGCTTCCCATTCTGCTTGTCATACATAATAAATCATCAAGAAACAGTAAACATGAAGAAAATGTTGAATCTAAAAGTAAATATGAAATTCAAATAGTTGGAAATTATTTCCATTATTTATTATACTTACAAAGATTATTGGGAAGAAATGAATTTGTCCCTCAGGCTTTGTTTGTGTCTCCTTGAAGTAGACTAAAATAGGGAAGTTAGGCCACCAGAATTCCCAATTAACAAATGTTGAGTACCTGCACAGAATATAAAAGCAGGGTTTTCACTCATGCTACTTCTCTGAAACTCCAATTAGTGTGTACAATCAATTTGGTTCTTACTTCCAGCGGTTTTTCCCTCCCACAAATGCATTTTCTCCTGATTCCTCGAGCTGGTCACCTATCCTTACTTCCTAAACCATAAATTTCTATGATTCTTATATACACAGATAAAGCTACAAAATGAAATTTCATCAACTATACAGATTAAGTTATAGAAGCGAGAGGCGAGAAGGGAACAAACCAGAGCCTCATCATCAAAGACAAATCTCACTCTAGTGGTCTGAGAGAAAGACAAATAATAAAAGAAAATTTCAGCAACCAAAAATGGAAAGGAAAAGAAAAATACAAAGCACTTGTATCATTATGTAAGTTTGTGAGACCCTCTTTATTACACCACCATTTACTGATAAATGATAGTCACCTGAACCAAGAGAAGCAATCCAAGGAGGCCAACAGGAACTGCAGGCACCAAATTCTCTGTATAGGCCAACCCACCAGCAATTCCTGATAGTACAATTTTGAGTCATTCTAGGGCGATATTGAATTGACTCATTAAGTACTGGTAAAATTAGTGTGTGGAAGTGTTGATTATTTCATTTCATTCCTCTAAATTTTAATCCACCTAGTTTTGAAGGACACTAATGCACATTCAAATTAGAGTGAGAAGAAGTAACAACCAAGTAGCACAATTGGAATCCTAAAATCTGGTTCCGGAATCACTGTTTCTCTGGTCCTACTCTTCACCCTCCTTCCAAGCTGTCAACAAAAGAAAATTCACCATATACCACAGCTAGAATTCTTATCTCAATTACATGCAAGAAAGTCAGCATAATAAGAGGCACAGAAGGGTAAAGTAGTAACCAGTGAGTTAACAACTAAACGGTTTCCATGGTTGTTAGTAGCTATTTGTGTCCCACAGAAACTTGGCTTACACAAAACTTGGCCACCAAATGAAGTCCTGAAAGCACTCAACTTCCCAATCTCTTCCCTCCTCCCTGAAACAAAAAATATAACACATTTAACTGAAAAGGGAAACAAAATCTTGAAAACAAACCAACCCAGAACATTAATTGTCTTTTGAAAAAAGTGCATATGATCATGCTTACTATGGATGGGAAGAAAGCTGTGTAGGGACAACAGAGTGGTCGCCATTTGTTTTGTGTTTCTCAAAACCAAAAAAATATTACTTATTTTATGCGGGTGGAGCAACAAGAGGGGTGAAGTGTGATTACCGTTATGCCCACCACTTTGTGACGTCAAAGTTGTCTTCTTTGGAGGTAAATCAGGTAATTGGAACATGTCCAAGGGCATTAAAGGAACAAAGGAGTAAACTTTTACGTTACCCCACGAATTTGAGGGCCTTATCTCTCAGTTATCTTCTTCTTCAACTCCATTCTTTCATTGCAACCAACTAGTTGAGAACTGAGAACTGAGAAGAACTCACTCTCCTTCTTTGACCCTGTGATTTTGAATGGCGCACTCTCTTTGTTTCGCTCCTATTTGTTCCTTAAAGTCCTCGAACCGACCAGGTACCTTTAACTTTCTCTATGTGTGTGTGCTTTCTCGTGTTTTGCTGGTTGTTGTTGGAGTGCTTATGTAATTGAATGAGACTTCGTTTTACTTGAAATAGGAGTAGTTACTGGTAATTCGGTTGTTCGAAAAGCTTTTCCCATAACAGAAGCATGCCAGAATGCTAAAGCTCGAAAATTTCAGTCTTTGAAGGTTAAGGTGAGATTGAATTCAGTATCCCATTTGTAAAGTATGAAGCTTTGTGTTTTCATTTGATAATTTGGAGGTTAGGTTTAACTGTTTGTCTGTAACCGTTTTGGTGGAAGTGTGAGGAAGGGTTGGAGTTCTATGAAAGGATTTTGGTCATTTGAATTTCATTAATTTATTCTTCAGGACATGAGTAGATCATTGATGTTGTAGAGCATGTATCAAATGTCATTAGTCTTCTATTGTTGTGTATGGTAATGCAAACACCTTGACTTCGTTTCTGAACTTGATTGAATACAGGCTGCGGAAGAAAAAAGTCCAACCCCCACAAAAGTAAGGACCATTGTTTGTCCTGAGTGTGATGGAAATGGTAAGTGGAAATGTAGGTTTAATTTCCTTAATGAGTACCTTAATCTGGTATCATATAGCAATTGTTAGTTTTGTACAAAAATTTGAAAGAAAATCATTGGTGACATTTTTTTCTTGTATTGAGAAATATCATCCATGACGTGAGAGGCAGAGGAAGACCTAAGAAGACCATCCATGAGGTGGTCTAAACGAGATCTACATGTAAACGATCTCATGATACATGGTAAAAATCAATGGCGTCGTTTGATCCGTATAGCCGACCCCACCTAGTGGGACAAAGCTTTGTTATGGTTGTTGTATTGAGAAATATCATCCCTTTTCCTCGACAAGTGTTTTGCAATAACGAAGACAATTTGTACGAAATATATATATTACCTTAAAATGACAATGGTATGCTAGTTCCATTAGGGATTTGTACATTTGGAAATGTGGCTCAGCGTTTAGCATTCCGTTCTCCATGTGACAAGCCAATTAGTTAGCTTGGACATACCTTCACATAGTATGGGTAACCCATTGCCAATGATAAACCATGGTTGTTCACAATGCCTACTTGAGGCCAACTTCTTCTCTTTCTTTTATGTTATCTTTTTTTATATATATTGGTCACAATTAGAAATTTAGAACAGATAGTTCTAATTTCTTGATATGAGGAGCTGGCAGATGTTTAAGTTTGTTCTTGATGTCCTTACATTAGAAATATCTGCATTCAGGTACAAATCTTTTGCACTGGCTTATTATGCTTTTGTTCTGCTATCAGGTGCAATCGTATGCACTCAATGCAAAGGCACTGGAGTTAAC
>JASCZI010030268.1:55662-69946 GCA_036250425.1 Stylosanthes scabra
TTGCCCTAAAAGTTTTCCAGTATGAGCAAGTCTGCTGAGCTATTTTTGCTTTGGTATTTGTTTTTGCTATGCCATTATGGTACTTTTATGCATCAATTTCTATTACAAATATTAGTATATGGATACATATCAATGCTGTTGCCACTTCTTGCTTGTACCATGCAATTCCAGCAATACCGCAATTGTGCTGATATGGATTGCCTGTCGGCGTGGTTAAATTATATTTTCATAGTTGTGTGATTTTTCTTCCCCTCTTAATAACATTGCCCGAAAACTTGGATGCGAAAAGCACCCAGAACATGATACTTTGTTCAAGTCTATTAAACATAATGGCAAATCTCCTTTGTTTGTGATTAGCTACAATGGAATCCTATCAAACATATGTGTTTCTTGCAGGGGTAAAAAGGACATCTTGTGTGGAAATTGTAATGGTGCTGGCTTCATTGGTGGATTCATGAGCACATTTGACGATTAGAAGATTGCGTAGATTGAATTTTTGAAGATTCCTCATAGCTAAAGGAAGCTAAGAGAAAAAGGAAGTCGCAATCCGTTAATTTTCTTTTTTTTTTTTGTAGTATGTGTGATCAATTTTATAGTACTTTGCAGTTGTGGCAATAAGATTTTGTTTGAATTCATGATTATTCCTGGACCCTGGTTGATTGAATTATCACCAGATTCTGTATAATGAGTATATGCAATTTGGAAGATGTTCAATTGATAATTGATAATCACTTTTCACTATTAGGTTGATAGTTTGAAGTTGTTTATTTTTCTTTTAACTAAATTTTTAAGCAGGTTTTAATATACTCAGTTAATCACCGAAAAGCGGCACATGTGCACATTTAATAAAATGTTCTTAGCTTGCAGGGCAATGAATGTTCATTCTCAAAGTAATGCACCAAACAGACAATATTTAATTATGAAATTATAATGACAGTACAACTCCAATATCTGAGTTACATGTTGCTTTTTTATTTCACTGGTATATTATTCCAGGTGAAGGTGAATCTCAGCCAATAGTAAGGATACTATCCTTTAACTTGGAGGTCGCAGGTTTAAATCCTTAAGATAGTCATTGCATACATTCACTTTCTGCACTGATCTATCCTTCATTGTTATTCCAAGAGTGCATAGAGTTTATAACTAAACAAATTATTTATGGCAGCAGCGTCTATGATCACGACACTATCAAACGGAGAACCTCGCCAGACATCTCGAATGTTTTCTCCGTTTCAGCAAGACAATGTTTCTTCTCCTCTTCAGTCCATCCCTGAGAAAATCACAAAGGAATCTATCAGAAAAAAACTGCAAGTCAATGTGGTAAAAGGATTATGAGAGTGAAAGAAACTAACTTCAGTAATTTTGTTGAGCTTGTCTCTCGTGTTCTGTAACAACTGTTTAAGGTCGCCATCCCATTTATAAAACTCTAACTCTTTCTTGTTAAGCAACTTTTCAGCTACCTGCATTAGTGAAGATTAAGATACAAGAAAATCTTGATAGTGGGAAATAGATTTAAAAAGTATACAAATATTATAATCCTTAAAGCTTCATATGGTGCTGGTTTGTGATGTGTTACCTTTCTCCCAATCATTCTTCCTCCAGCTGAATGTGCAAAGTAGAAGTTGTAAAAATGGCAGATAAGCGCTTGCTGGTCGTTCTCCGACAACTCCTTGAGATACTTTGCATAGTTGAGACCTGGGGAAGAAGGTGCAGGGATGGCATGACCTTCTTCCTTGAACCACTTCAAATCTTTTGCCAAACCTGCACACCTTTCCAACCCTGTGTCCCTGAGTTCAGCATCTGCACAAACAAGCAACATCAAGAGATTTCATCACACCACCAGGAATCAATTCAATCATGAAATCATCATAATTAGTCCTGCAAGAAAACTGATAACTAACATGAAGGGTAAAAAGCATGTTGGACAATCTTCTCAAGAGTGTCAAAGACAAGCATGCTATCAACAAGGAATTTGAGGTAACCATCAATGGTAGGTTCCCACTTGGAGACAGATCGTTCCTCAGGTTGCTTAGGTTGCTTCTGACCATCCCTAGCCTGCTCCCTTGTGTGCAGCTTCATAGACACAGACCTCAGCTCCTCCACAAACTTCTTCCTGGGTGGAGCTTCAGACACAGAAACAGCCTCAACAGAAGACATTCTTACAAATGAAAAAAGCTAAAAGGGCATTTGATTTTGTTTCTCTTGTTGTTGAAGTTGCAATGAAATGAAAGAAAGAGTGCACGGAACCTTTAAATAAGATGAGGAATGGAATGGTGCACAAGTAACAGTTTCAGTCTTCAACTAATTATGTAATATAAAACTACGTGACGTTGAAATTGTTCTGACTAATGAAATGAGTTCATTGGAATTTGGCAAACAATTTTGTTAACAAACATGAATACAAGTTTTCCATTTAATATTGATGCGTCTATTGCCAGCCAATGGTAAGTTGGTAACTATATTTTTTGGACCTAATTTCTTTTAATTTATACCAATGCGTATGATTAGAGGATCATATTTTATATTTTATATCTCTATCATCCTTGACCTGTAAATTTATCCGCATATTTGTTTTACGTTTTTCGTGTATATCGCTGCTATTTTCAGAAATTTAATCTTTTCAAATTTAATATATAAGAGAGATATAGCAAAGTAAACTTCGCTAGAATTTTTTTACATCATGAAAATCTGTTGGATTAAAAGGTCTAGGGACAAACAAATTTAAGTGCTTAGGTAAGAATATTTGTTTATTTGGGACAAAATCCTTTTCTTTCTTATTTTATTTTATTTTATTTTCCTCTCCCTTGATGACGTTTACAACTTTGTTTAATCTTTCCAGGATGAAAGTTTATTTTTACTCTTGTGCAAAAGTATAATTATCAAACTTATATCAAAATTAGTAGTCAAAATTTTAATTCCACCAATTTTAATGATTTCTCTCTAAGATTTCATTTTTTACCATCTTCCAATATTGTCCATTTTTATTATTATAATATAATTTGGATAATGTTAAATATACACTTAATTTACCCAACTAAATTTAACCAAATCATTTAAATTTATGTTAAATAAAATATATTTTGATATTAAATAATACAAAAATAATACAGAAATAAGTTTCTATTATTTTATATGAAATGAACTTATCTTTTGTATAGAATAAATAATTTGGTTAGACTTGATTAGATAAAATATGTGTACATCTAAAATTATTCGTATAATTCTTTCTTCTTTATTACTTTTGTTGACTTTTATTCTATTACCAAAATTGATTTTCTTAAGTATATTTTAATTACTACATATTAAGTAAGAGTAATTATAGGAAGCAATAATTAAAAGTTTTTTTTTTAATTTATCTTAATATTTGTGATTTAATATATATATAATTCATTTATTTTAATATATAATGTATTTATTTTAGTGATAATTAATATATAAAAATAAAAACTAAAATAGACAATTATAACTATTTATGGTTAGCAAGCTATTTCCTTTTAAGTAAATTTGTCTTTCATTACTCTTGAGTCTTGATACATCCTTGTTGAATGCTGGAATGGTCATCTTCAATAATG
This sequence comes from Stylosanthes scabra, assembly GCA_036250425.1. NCBI lineage: Eukaryota > Viridiplantae > Streptophyta > Magnoliopsida > Fabales > Fabaceae > Stylosanthes > Stylosanthes scabra. Next base: position 59,235 of record JASCZI010030268.1, read on the forward strand.
ATTTGGTCACTGCTCTTAGTTAAATGTGAGAATTTAATAAAAATTATAATAATGCTACATATAAAACTATTTTACCAATCAAATCTTAACCAAATTTTTTTTTTCCACTCTCACCTAGTGCGTATGTTACACGCATAATCCTCTACTCTCCCAAAATTAGAAAACATGTGCGTTTTTTCCTCTTCCCAATTTTTCTGTAACTCCTCCTCCTTTTTCCTCCTGCTACTGCGTCGCCATCGCCGTTGTCATTATCGTCACTGACGCCACCCTCGTTGTCGTCACTGACGCCACCCTCGTTGCTGCCACCACCATCGTCATAATCTTCTTCTTCCTCTGTTTTTACTATTTTCTTCTCCTCTTCTATTATGTCGTTGTTGTTGCTGCTGCTGCTGTTGATGATCTTCCTCCTCCTATTCTTCTTCTTCTTGAATAGAACTGGATTTGCATTTAAAACAGAACTGAATTTCGAAAAAAAAAACGACATGAATTTTCATTAAAAAGCAGAATCGATTTTTTATAAGAAACAAAATCGAATTTTCATGAAAAAATAACCGGATTTTCATGAAAATCAGAAGCATGCCTAGGCGCCCATTTTGGCTCCTAGGCATCTAAAAACAGAACCGAATTTTTATGAAAAACAAAATCGGATTTTTATTAAAAACTGAACCGGATTTTCATGAAAAACAAAACTGAATTTTCATAAAAAACTGAACCGAATTTTCATGAAAATCAGAAACACGCCTAGGCGCCCATCTTGGCGCCTATGCGAATAAAAACAGAACCGGATTCCTCCTCCTCCTCCTCCTCCTCCTCATTATAATGATTATGGTTCTCCTTCTCCTTTCTCTTTTCTTTTTCCTCCTTCTCCTCCTTTTTTTTTCTATGTTGCTGCGTCGTTGATGCCACTGCTGTCGCCACCGCCGCCGTTGTTGCTGCCGTTATCGTCATTGCTGTCGTTGTCGTCAAAAGCAACAGATGAAGGAAGGAGAAGAAGAATGATGAGACGAAGAAGAAAAACAGAGAAAAAAGGAAGACGCGGTTGCAGCAGAGAAGGAAAAAATCGATTTTAAAAGGCGCGTGAATGAGAAGTACTTGGTTGGATTTGGTTGACCATATTGCTTGATTGTGTAGAATTATTGTAAAAATTATTCTAACAAGAAAATAATAAAAGATTAGATTTCTTAATTGATATTTTCCAAATTTATCACACGTAATTTAATGTTTTCATCTTTAAGCTTTTCTTCATTTACCATAATTTACATTCCTTGAATATTTTTATTAATATAAATCAAATTCATTTTCCCTCTCATTAGTATAATCATCTGCTTAAATTGGGAAATTTTAAATGCTGTTTTAAAAATTTATCAAAATATAAAATTTTTCATGCTTAATGATCTGATTAATTCATTTATTATATTTTGCTTAATATAAAAAAGGATATAGTTTTGTTTTTTATCCCTAACTAGTAACATTTGGTCAAATTCTTTTTTGTCCCTAACATTTAGAACGTACTATTTTGGTCTCAAAATGTTTCGATTAGACTTAATTAAGTTTTACTGTTAGATGTTGAATGTGGAAACTTAATGTCGTAATTAACATTATCGTTTGCTTAGTGATTAATTACTTCACTCCCGCATTCAAATATATCACATTACAAATTTGATACTTTATCTTCTCTTTTCATTTATGTAAAAAAGAAAATATTTATACGCATAATCATTCATCATCGTCGTGCGAAAATCGAAAGGAGAAAGTCTCTGTCACTACTCATGGGTGGTTAGACCTTACCTATATGACGAGTTCGTATTTCATTGGCTCTTTAAAACAAAGAGGGAAATAGCTATGCTAGCTATAGCATTAAATTCCCAGATAACATTTAACGGTAAGACTTGATTGTGTCTAATTAAAATTTTTTGAGACCAAAATAAAACGTTTTAAACATTAATGACCAAAAGAAGATTCGCCCCAAACATTAAGACCAAAATAATACTTTACTCTAAAAAAAATCATTTTTCTAACTTCTGTTACTCATGATATATTCTTCTAGATTTTTTCATCTTGATTAATTAATAAATTTTTTCTCTTGTTTAATTTTTAAATTAGAAATTGTTAATATAAGTATTATTAGAAAACAATGAAAAAACATACATATAGAAATTAAATCGTATACACACACGTGTGAGAAAAGTAAATTTCATAAGTTTGAGTAATCTAATGTTGTGTTGTCATTTCTAGGAGCCAAACTTTTATTTGTCCCTTCATTATCTTTTACGGGTAATAACGATGATTATTCTATTCAAGTGATAGCAAGTAATAGAGTATTTAATATGTCTTAAACATTTTGATGATCAAGATAATTACTACCATCTCTATTTTAATATAACGAGGGGTGAATTATGGTGTCAAGATAGTAGAGATTCCTTTTGGATAAAGTAAAGTGATAGTAAGCCACTCAAAATTTATTTTTATCTAATTAATATCATTTGATATGATCTGAGTTTAGTTATGTAATAGTAATATCAAGCAATGCAACTATATATCTTGTGTTACAAGTATCATGGTAGTTTAATTCATATTAAGTTCATGTTCATACGAAAACATAGACAAGAAAAGAACGAAATAAACTAATAAGAAAGGAAGAAAATTATGCACTTATTGTTCATAAACGGTTTTATCATTCAGTTAAAAACAAAATATTTAAAGCGTTATTCAGGAAGTCGCTTTGGCCGAGTGGTTAAGGCGTGTGCCTGCTAAGTACATGGGGTTTCCCCGCGAGAGTTCGAATCTCTCAGGCGACGCTTCATCCTTTTTTTTGATCTTATTTCATGTACCCAAACTATAACAAACACAACCATAATCACATCAATTAAATTTAGAGCACACTTTTCTGATTTCTCCTTCAGTTCCAATCTTAACTTCAATGCTACTCAACTTGATCATGGCCTTAGGAAACTCAAATTCAAATCTTAATCCCAATATCCCTCTAATGTTCCCAGCATAATTCTGCACCACACTTTTTGTACCTGCATCTTCCCACAGCCTCTGATCTGACTCTAGAACACCACTACCATCACGCACGTTCTTGAAGTAACTCACATCAAACTTAGCAGGACTATCTTTGTCCAATGCCACCTTTCTCAAACCATCTCCATTTTTGGGACACTGAGCTTGTAGCAGATTCAAGAAAGACTGGTTTATGGTGGGATCAGCGTTCCCAGTGGTGGTAAAATTGTATAAACGGTAACTGAAGAACCTGCAGTCTGTTTGCCCTATGGTGTGTGCACCTGAAAAAAATACACCGGTAACACTTCGCTGAGATGTCGTGTCCATAGCATAAAAAGGTTATCTAAGATTAAGTAACATAATGTGCATACCTAATAAGGTGACAAGGTCATGATCATCTAGACCTTTGGAGGAAAACTTTTGCTTCTGGACAGGAACTGAATCAAGTGGAGAAGGCATGTTTGAGGCTTGAGTTGATGAAGAAATCCTCCCATCTCTTCTTCCTGTTGGTACTAGCCAACTTGGACCATCACTCTGCCATTTTTATTTTTATTTTTCAAGTGTTAATTTTATCAGTTCCTGTAGTGTGTGCTTTAAAATGTAATAATATGGAGTTTAAGATTGTTTTAATACCAAATGGACAGCATCCCTTGCTGCCAATGCTAGAATGTCAGCACATGAGACAACTCCAGGGCATGCTGCTTCTATCTGTGATTTTGCATCATCAATGACTTCAAAACCTCTTAGACCAATGTTTTGCACTGCATTCCTCTCTGCAGAAGATCCTGCAATCAAGATTGAACCATCGCACCCCTATGGAAGAAGATATTCCAATGACTTGTTAATTAAGCTTACATAATGGTATGCAGTGAATGAAGATAATATAGCATTACCTGTACAAAGCAGTCATGGAAATGAAGCCTGAGAAGGCCAGGAGCAATGGTAGGATCTTTGTTGAAGTGAGATTCAACAGTAGACCGTACAATGGCCTCAGCACTTGGGCATGAACTAAAATAAAACCCGTATCTTAGTTGGGCTTGAACTACTGCCAAAGTCATCATCATAAACATAATTAGGAAGCTCAATATGGCATCCATTTTGTACCAACAATGATACCAGAAATTGAACAAACTAGTATTCTTATAGAAACTTCAACTTGGTATTAATTATTTGATGGTTTCTCTCCTTTGCTTATTGCTTTTGGTACTTATAAGGGTTTGTCCCATGCAAAAATAATTATTAAGCTTTTTCTTAATCTACTCTACTACTTTATTCGGCCAATCAGTAAGGTTTTGGTCCATTAAGTCAATGACACTTTGATAAAAGTGGGACATACGCGAAGAAATTAGAATATGGTTTCCCATTTAATTAGTTTTCTTTAGCTAATGTTAGAGAATGGAAGGTGGAGTTCACAGTTTGGATTGCACAATGGAAAGGTCATTCTTCTTCTTGTCTTTCATGCCTCTGCTTTATTCCTTCCTCTACGCGTTTATGCATTATCTATCTCTGCCTTATTTTTGGCCCAGCAAACCTCATCTTTTAGCCTTTTGTTGTTCACTTCTTTTTCTTTTGTTCACATTAGCCTTTAGTTTTAGTTCTTGCAAATCAACTTAGTAAATTACTATTCACAAGCCCATTTATCACGTTAAAAAAAAAATAGTACAGCCTGTACAGGCAGTGTTAACATTCTTGCCATTTAATTTAGTTTAAACAAGTATGAATACTTGAACTGCACGTTACAAGCTCAAAGAACCTTAGTGATAGGATATTAAGCTATTGAGTCAATCTAAATCTAAGCCTTAAAGACTGATATTGACTTGCATAAGTGAAAGTTTGCATTAACCAGTCAAGACGGCAAGAGTAAAATACCTGTTAATTAAAATTGAATGTTTGAAGTTTGGAGTAGTCTCATTTTGCTAGATAGCTATGGCTTCTAAATCCCTCATTCTCATTGTTCTTCTATCTCTGTCCTCTTCCTCTATGCTACTTGCAGATGCAAAGGAGGAAATAGCCAAGATTGAGTTGGGTAATTCCCTCTCTCCAAAAGGAAACCAATCTTCATCATGGTTATCAAGTTCAGGCCATTTTGCATTTGGATTTTACCCTCATCCTCATGGCTATGGCTATGCTCTTGGTATATGGCTGCTTGGTGAGCCTGACATCACTCTAGTATGGACTGCTAACCGTGAAGATCCGCCGCTACCTTCTACCTCCACCTTGCAATTGACCATTGATGGCTTGGTTCTTCAACAAGGACAAAACATTACTAGTAACATCACAGGAGCTTCTATGGCATCCATGCTGGATTCTGGAAACTTTGTGATCTATGATGCTTCCAATGTTGTTGTGTGGCAAAGCTTTGATCATCCAACTGATACCATTTTAGGAGGTCAGAACTTAACTGCAACAAACAGATTGGTCTCTAGTTTGTCCAAAACAGACCATTCCACTGGACTTTTCTATCTTATCATGCAAGAATCAGATAGCAGTCTTGTTGCTTATCCCCTCAGAACCTTACCATATGGTGAGGATCACTACTGGGCTTACATTGATAATGCTACTACCGGGTAATTAATCCAATTCACCATTATTCACTTCTTTTCTAGTTTTCCATCTAAAAAGTTTAACTTAACACATTCTTTTTTTCTGGATTAGTTCTGTGCAGTTGAGTCTTACCATGGAAGGATTTCTTTGCCTAAGAGATCTTCAATGTTTTGTTAACAACACAAACTTGTTGAGAAACAAGTCAAAGAAAGAGAACACAACTTCAATATACCGGGCAACACTTGATTTTGATGGGGTTTTCAGATTGTATGAACACCAATTTGATGCTGAGGGAAACAGAATGCCAAAAAGTGTTCAAATTAGGTGGGAAGCCTTGCATGACAAATGCCAAGTCAATGGGTTTTGTGGCTTCAACAGTTACTGCTCCAACACCAGCATGTGCCACTGTTATCCTGGTTTTGTCCCCATCAGCAGCAACAATGGCATGTTTCTGGAATGCAAACTGAACTACAGCAAAGATGAATGTCAAACTAATGCTGACCCATCTTTGCTGTACGATGTTACTCTCTTGGAAGACATGTCATGGAGTGATTTCCCATATTTGGTTACAAAAGGAACAACCATTGAAGCATGTGAGGATTCTTGCAAGGAAGATTGTGATTGTGGGGGAGCATTGTATGCAGATAATGGTATCTGCAGCATATACAGGCTTCCACTCAGATATGGCAGAAAGGTTCCAAATGCAAATAACACAGCCACAGCAATTTTCAAAGTGGCTTATCATTCAGGATTTCTTATTAACCAAACACATACAGATTCGGATCCCCATGTTGTTGTTGATAACAAGAGAAGCCTAATACTGATTCTATCATCTTCTTTGTGTTCAGTTTCTTTGCTATGTGTGATCTTTGCTGTGTCTGTTTTCTTCAATTATAGGCATCATGTTTATAGTTATGCAAAGCTTTCTGCAAGCTCAAACCTGGGATTTACCAAGGAATGTTCACTGCGTTCGTTTTCCTTTGATGAACTTGTGAAAGCAACTAATGGATTCACGGAAGAGATAGGAAGAGGGTCTTATGGAGCAGTATATAAAGGAACAGTAACAGGTGATGGTAGTAACAAAATTGTTGCTGTGAAGAGACTAGAGAGGATTGTTGATGATGAAGGGGAGAGGGAATTCCGAGCTGAAGTTACTGCCATTGCTAGAACTCACCATAGGAATCTGGTTAAGCTTGTTGGGTTCTGTATTGAAGGGTCAAGGAAGCTTCTTGTTTATGAATATGTTAGCAATGGCTGCCTGGCGAATCTTCTTTTTAAGGGAAAGAAGCATCATCATCAAGTGGCACTGCCATTGAAAGAGAGGATCAAGATTGCATTGGATGTAGCCAGAGGAGTGCAGTATCTGCATGAAGAGTGCAGAGTGAGAATCGTGCATTGCAATCTAAAGCCACAAAATATATTGATTGATGAAGCATGGACAGCAAAGATATCTGATTTTGGATTAGCAAGGCTGTTGAAGCAGCCTCAACAATCAGGGCTATTAACTAATGATGAAGATGATGAGGTAAGAAGCGGTTACTTGGCACCTGAATGGAAGAAGGAGGCATCATCGTCACCATCTTCATCTTCATGTTCATCTCCTTTGGTGTCAGTGAAAGCTGATATATACAGCTATGGAGTTGTGCTGTTGGAGATAGTGTGCAGAAGAAGGAGTATAGAAGTAAACGTGAAGTGTGGAGAGGAGGTTCTTCTTTCAAGTTGGGTGTATCAGTGTTATGCAGAAGGAGAGTTGAGGAAGCTTGTTGTTAATGAAGCTGAAGATGAGGATGGTATAGATTGGAAGACATTAGAGAGAATGGTGAAGGTGGGGTTATGGTGTGTGCAGGAAGATCCAACACTGCGTCCTTCAATGAAGAACGTTATCTTGATGTTGGAAGGATGGAAACCCATTCCAACTCCTCCATCCCCTCTCTTGCTTTAACTTAATTTAACATTCTTACTAGTTACTACTGCAGATTATATTACACCATTCTTGTTCCTTCAGTTTCTTATTTACATTACTGTAATTGAATGTTTGAAAAGGGCAGTGGCTTCCATGAGTGGGAGTTTGTTCATGTAATAAATAAAGTACTTCCATGGAATTGAATAAGCTTTTGTAATCAACATTTCCTGAACCAGTTAATAAGCAAGAAGGCTTGATTATAATGTATTAGCCATAGTTCATTGATGTAACTATAGTTAGTATTGCTGTAACTATAGTTAGTTAATTAATCATTAGTTTGTAATGTAAGTTAGTTAGACTAGTGGTTAGTTAGGTTTCCTCAATTGTAACTCTGTAACTATATATTGTAAATTTCAGTGAACAATGACTGGTTAGTTTTCATTTCTCCAATTCTGGTTTATCTAACATGGTATCAGAAGATATTCTCTCTGGATCTTCTTGAACATTCCACACTTCCCTCTCGTTTCTTCTCTTTCTTCTTTTCCAATTTTTCTTCTCTTCTCGTTCAGCTCTTCGATAGTGTTGATGAGATTTGTTCTTCGCACACCTTCCTTCTCTTTGTGCGAGTAACATTTCCGATCACGGAGCTTCGGGAAGAAGATTTCTTCTTTTTTCTTTGATCCTTCGGAAGATCCATGGATTCTCCTACGGTGACTTCTCCGACTGTTTCTGTTTCTTCATCGTCGACGATGGCAATCGATCCTTACCTCCTCACTACTGCCGATCAACCAGGGCTGGTTTTGGTCACGCAACCCCTTGCGGAGGATAACTAACCACTAGTCTAACTAACTTACATTACAAACTAATGATTAATTAACTAACTATAGTTACAGCAATACTAACTATAGTTACAGCAATGAACTAAGGCTAATATAATGGGAAGTCATGCAACGTGAATGGCTATTCTTTTCCAACACGTTAAATTGAGTAGTTGACATGCCAGTGGCGAAGCTTCATAGATTCAACATTTGAAATCTTTTTGTAAAATTCTTGCTAGTTCCTAATTTGGGTCTTCCAATAACCACCAGTCAATACGGCATGTTGGAGTAGGACCCTCCTTAATTGCTGCAAATTCATTTATTAGGAATAAACATGCTCATGCTCATGATCATGGCTACCATTTCCATCATTCTTGTTCTCGTCTTGCTGCTAATAATACCAAATGAAGCCACAACTAACAACATTATTGGCTTGGCCAAATCTCTCTCTCCCAACAACAATCCATCTTCATGGCTATCAACTTCAGGCCATTTTGCATTTGGCTTTTACCCTCACCTTCATGGCTACGCTCTTGGAATATGGCTTCTCGACACCGAAAACACCGTGGTCTGGACCGCCAACCGGGATGGTTCGCCACTTCCATCTACCTCCACCTTGCAGCTAACCCCACGTGGCTTGCTTCTTCAACAAGGAGAAGAACCACTCAACATCACTACCTTTTCATTTTCAAACCTTGGACAAGAACAAGCAGCTTCAGCTTCCATGCTGGATTCCGGTAACTTTGTGATCTATAATGCTTCCTATGGTGTTATATGGCAAAGTTTTGATCACCCAACTGACACCATTTTAGGAGGACAAACCTTGATCAATGGAAACCAATTGGACTCTGGTGTCTCCAAAACAGACCATGCATCAATAGGCCTTTTCTGCCTCATCATGCAGGGTGATAACAACCTTGTCTCTTACCCTCTCAAAAGCCTTTATTACTCTACTGATGCTTACTTTGCCACCGGCACCAATGCTCCTTTCACCTATCATCTCTACCTCAACCAAACAACAGGCTCTCTAGCTATCAGGAATGACACTAATTTGATGCTCATTCGTTATTTGGATGCTGGGGAGGACAACAAAAACAACAAAAACACAATTATTTATCGTGCAACTCTCGATTTCGATGGAGTTTTTCGACTCTATGCTCATGACATGGCTACCAAAGTCAGCAGCATAGTAAGCAGTTGGCCTGATAATGCTTGTTCAGTGAAGGGCTTCTGTGGATTCAACAGTTACTGTGCACTGGCTGATGTGAATCCATTTTGCCATTGTCTTCCGGGCTTTGATTACCTTGATCCCAACCAGAACACTCTTGGATGCAGAAGGAACTTCTCAGAAGACAAGTGTAATGAGGGAGGGTCTTACAGAATGGTCCCTTTGGATAGATTGATATGGGCAGAGGGTGATCGATCTTATTTTCAGGCACAGATGTCAGGTGAGGAAGACTGCTCTTCTTCTTGTTTGAAAGACTGCAATTGTTGGGCTGCTTCTTATGATCAGAGTAGCAAGATTTGTATGAAGCAGCAAACTCCTATCAGATATGCAAGAAGGGCACAGTCATTTGAGTTTGATAAAGTACCTTCCTTGAAATTCTTCAAGGTAGGAGACTTGAACTTAAATAATGTTACCCTTCACACTCAAAGCAAGGTTGTGCCTCAGATCATCAAGACTACTAGTAACAAAGCAATTCTGCATATTATTCTTGTTACCTCCATTTTCATTCTTATTTTCTGCTCTGCTGTTGGGATATCTTGCTATTTGATGTCCAAGATTCAAGTTCTCAAGTACAAGAGGCTCTTGGAGATTGGTGACTTGGGACTGAATGAGGAAGTGGCTTTGAGGAGATTTTCATACAGTGAGCTCAAGAGAGCAACGAATGGTTTCAAGCAAGAGTTGGGAAAGGGTGCTTTTGGAGCAGTGTACAAAGGGGTTTTAGACAAGGGAGGAAGAAGTAGGAGATTGATCGCGGTGAAGAGACTTGAGAAGTTGGTTGAAGAAGGAGAAAGAGAGTTCCAAGCAGAGGTGAGAGCCATTGGAAAAACACACCACAGGAACCTTGTTCGCTTGCTTGGCTTTTGTGCTGAGGGTTCCAAGAGGCTTCTGGTCTATGAATACATGAGCAATGGCTCCCTTGGGAAGCTTCTCTTTGGGAATGAAAGGCTTCCTCATTGGGATGAGAGAGTGAGAATAGCACTGGATATTGCAAGAGGGATCCTCTATCTGCATGAAGAATGTGAGGCTCCAATCATTCACTGCGACATAAAGCCTCAAAATATCTTGATGGATGAGTTCTGGACTGCTAAAATATCTGATTTCGGGCTAGCAAAGCTTCTTATGCCGGATCAAACAAGAACCTTCACAGGAGTTAGAGGGACAAGAGGGTACTTGGCTCCTGAATGGAACAAGAACACACCAATAACAGTGAAGGCTG
>JASCZI010030268.1:71182-84575 GCA_036250425.1 Stylosanthes scabra
CTCTGGCTTTATCCTGCACAAAGGAGTTGAAACTTTTTTATCAAATGCAACCTGCTAGTGTTCCCCTATCTCTTCTTGTGGAGTGGACTCCTCCACTTGGCTCCACTGTCAAAATAAACTGTGATGCAAGTGTTTACAATGAATCTGATGTGACTGGATTTGGTTGCCTCATTCGAGATGCTAATAGGGCTTGGATAAAAGGTTGTTTTGGAACTATACCTATTTGTTCAGTCCTCAGAGGTGAGCTGTTTGCTATTTGGCGTGGATTAACTCTGGCCTGGGAATGTGGTTTTCGAGATGTTTCTTGTGAGACAGATAGTCTGAATGCTTTTCTAGCAGCGCAGCGTCATTCTAATTCGGAACATGCGGCTGATGTTGATTTAATTATCAAAATTCATGAGGTCCTTCAATGGAATTGGAGTGCAGAATTAGTCCTTATCCAGCGTACTGCAAATGTTGCTGCTGATTTCTTAGCCAAGAGTGCTGTTGAAAAGCGTATAAGATATGCAGATCTACTGGACCCATTACATGACATGCATAATGTGTTAGAGGGTGGCGATCGCTCTTCACCTGTGAAGAGCTAGCTGTTTCCTTCTTTGTTTTCTAGTCACCAAAAAAAATCATATGCTTGTTTTGTGTTTTTTGCCCCCAAGAATTTTAATAGAATATATGCACTAGTGATGAAACTAGAGTCAACTGAAGAGTTTCCTTAGTTACACTAAGAGAAATCAATGCATGAAGGACATGCACGCCGTGTTCTTCACTTGAAAGACCATTTCATCCTATGCTTATCTCAAACTGCATCATCAATTGTCGTGTTTTGAAGCAATCACAACAAACAGCAAAGCATTGTCCCCCATCCCATTTGTGACAACTAACACATCATAAATTCGCAATTTGGATTTTTCTTAGTTATATTAAGAGAAACTGATGAATCATAATTAACCAACAAATAATCAAATCAACCCTAAATACATGAATATGAACTAAAATCATGCTGAGAATACACATGCTGATAGCACAAAAGAGTATATATCTGATGATAAAACATTAATTATGATGAGAATTACATTAGCTTCTGGCTTGCTGTACCTTATTATATATCTCAACTCCACTGAGAACAAATGCAAGGATTTGAAACGCATTAAACAGAAGCAAACAAATAAATTTTAAAACACATAAATACTATTTCCCTCAGTGCATGAGAGAATTTACATAGAAATAGAGGTTGTTGGACATGGAGGGATAGCTACATCAGTAACCCCTTCTAACATCAACACCACACTCTTCATTGTTGGCCGGAGAGCAGGCTCTTCTTGGATACACCACAGTGCCACCTTCACCATATTTTCCAAAACATTCTTATCCACTATTTCCCAATGAACTAGCTTATGCAACTCTTTAGCAACAAAGCACTTGTAGGTCCAGCCAGAGAGAAGAATCTCCTCTGGTACAGAAACACTAACTTCCAGGTTCCTTCTGCAGCATATAACTTCCAGCAGCACAACACCATAGCTGTAAACATCTGCCTTCACTGATATTGGGATGTTCTTCTGCCATTCTGGAGCCACATACCCTCTTGTCCCTCTAACTCCTGTGAAGGTTCTTGTTTGATCCGGCATGAGAAGCTTTGCTAACCCGAAATCAGATATTTTGGCAGTCCAGAACTCATCCATCAAGATATTTTGAGGCTTTATGTCACAGTGAATGATAGGAGCCTCACATTCTTCATGCAGATAGAGGATCCCTCTTGCAATATCCAGTGCTATTCTCACTCTCTCATCCCAATGTGGATGCCTTTCATTGCCAAAGAGAAGCTTCCCAAGGGAACCATTGCTCATGTATTCATACACCAGAAGCCTTTTAGGACCCTCAGCACAAAATCCCAGCAAGCGAACAAGGTTCCTGTGATGTGTTTTTCCAATGGCTCTCACCTCTGCTTGGAACTCTCTTTCTCCTTCTTCAACTAGCTTCTCTAGTCTCTTCACTGCAATGGATCTTCTACTTTTGTATAAGCTGCCTTTGTAGACTGCTCCAAAAGAACCCTTACCCAGCTCTTGCTTGAAACCATTTGTTGCCCTCTTGAGTTCACTGTAACAAAATCTTCCTAATGCCACCTCTTCATTTAGGCCCAAGTTGCCAGTCTCCATCTGCCTCTGGAGCCTTAGAACTCGAATCTTGTAAATCAGGTGGCAAGAGATGGCTATCATTGAGCATAAAAGAAGAGTGAACACGGATGTGATGACAATGATAGTAACAACTGCTTTGTTACTGGTACTCCTGATAGAGAGAGGGATTGTATTTGTTATATCATTGGGATTCTTGTTTTCATGGGTGATATTTCCCACCTTTAAGAACATTGTATTGGCTGAGAACCCTTCAACTCTTCTTGAGACATATCTGAAAGGTATCCCTTGTTTCACACAGTACCCATTCTCATAAAGGGCACCCCAACAGTTGCAATCATGCAAACAAGAATCTGAGCATTGTTCTTCATGCTTCATTTCACCACCGAAATAAGAGTGATCCTCCCATTGAATATCTAGCATGGTGACCATGTTATAATAGGCTGCACCACTACACTCTGCTATTGAGAAGTTCCTTTTGCAACCAAGAGTGGGTTCATCTGCCTCTACAAACTCAAAACCTTCAAGACAGTAGCAGTATGGTTTGTCATCGTTGAATGTACAGTAGCTGTTAAAGCCACAGTAGCCCTTTACTTCACATCCATTGTACAGTGGCCACTGTGAGACTTTTTTGAACTCACCACCTTTGTCATGACCATACACCCTCAGAACCCCGTCCGGGTCCAGGGTTGCACGATAAATAATGTGGTTGTTTCCGATGCTATCCATAGAAGAAGCCCCATAATAGCTCCAAATAACACTATTGCTGTCATTCTTGGACACCAGCAAGCCTGTATTGTTGAGGTAAAGATGAGCTTTGCCTTTGCCTTGGAGTATTTTATCATCATACGATGGAGAATCTGAATCTGATGGCCAGTAAGCATCCCTTGTTGTGTTTGTTGTGAATGCTGGATACAGACCAAACTTTCCATCATCCTGCATCTTGAGACGAAATCGTCCACTTGAGTGATTGGTATCTGAAGAACTAGACAACAGTTCAGCTCCACAAGGTAGAGATTGACCACCTAACATAGTGTCAGTTGGGTAATCAAAACTCTGCCATATGACACCATTAGTCTGGTTATAAAGCACAAAGTTTCCAGAATCCAGCATGGATGCAGAGGAAGCAGTTGCATCAGCAATAATCTTCTCTTTTCCTTGCTCTATTTGAACTACTAATTTACCTTGTGCAGTCAGCTGAAGACTTGCATTTGAAGTAACCAGTGGATCGTCTCGGTTTGCAGTCCATACAACCGTGTTGTTCTTGGCACCAGCACCAGCCCCGACCAACCAGATTCCAACGGCATAGCCACTGCCTTGCTTATAAAAGCCGAATGCGAATTGGCCAGAAGAAGAAGACCAGTGAGTAGGGTTAATAGCAGGGTAAAGTGAGGAACCGGGAGTTATGTTTGTAACTGGTACATGTGTTTCTGTTGTCCTGCCTACACAACATAAGGACAAGAGCAATAGAAAGATATCAATGGTACTTGCAGGAATCGTATTCATGACTGCTCAAATCTACTTTGGGCTTGATGATAAGAGATGCAAACTAGCTCATAGCATCATTGCCTTAAATGCTTTAAACTTGATAGGAAATTACTTCATCATTGCCTTAAATGCTTTCAACATCATGTGGAAAACCTAGAAACAATACAAAACCAGAGCATTTATGGACTAAATTTTTCTTAGGCCACTTGCAGAAAAATCAAAACAAATTGTTACAAGTCCCACGTCGGGGCCAACACCTGAAAAAGAACCTTATAAGGTCGTGGGCTCTCCTATCATATGAGTGGGCTCTCCTATCATATGAGCTAGCTCTTGTGGTGATGATTCTCCTAAGGTCTTGTTACTCGTAACAATGATGGGTCTTGTTGCTCGTAATAAGCATGAAGCTTCCTAACTAGACAATCAACATCATGTTCATTTGAGTATCTTCAACAATCTTTAGACCTAGTAAACAAGGGATGCATGCATTGTATTATTAAAACCATGGACTCGATCAAAGTTTCAAGTTGAACCGCATAAATCGAATATAACAGGGGAAGATTAATCGATGTCAATCCCAAGTGTGATAATAATATGAATGCATCCCAATCCCATGTGAATATGATAATGATTCCAAACAATTTAAAGGTGTAGAAATGAAAAACTGTCAATCTCCTCCACTGTCATACATGCAAATATAGTTTATAAACAAATATTATTATTATTTCAGTATGGAAACATACATGAATGTAAATATGTAATCCCATCAATGGCACGGTGGCAAGTACAAACGCAAGCTTTTTGATGCACAACATACATGACAAGAACAAAAACAACATAAAATTGAAACTAAATGATACTATGGTAGGTGTCCCTAGATTATTCAACAAAGAAAGCTGGAGAGGGAGGAACCGGGATATCTTTCAGTCCTTCCAACATTAAGATCACATCCTTCATTGTGGGACGAAGAGATGGTTTGTCTTGAACACACCACAACCCCAACTTCACCATTCTTTCCAGTATTTTCCAACCTACCACATCTTCGCCTTCATCATCTGCCACAAGCTTATTCAACTGCCCTGCCGCATAGCATTTATATACCCAGCTGGAAAGAACTATCTCTTCCGGTGATGCAGCAGTCATATCAAAGCTGCTTCTACGGCATGCAATCTCCAATAACACCACCCCAAAACTATAAACATCAGCTTTAACTGACACTGATTCATCCTTCTGCCATTCAGGTGCCAAGTACCTACTTCTCTTGTCATTCATTTCCTTCATCATTCTTGAATAGTTGGGTTTCAACAGCCTTGCGAAACCAAAATCAGATATCTTTGCAGTCCACGCTTCATCCATAAGTATATTCTGAGGCTTTATGTTGCAGTGGATAATCCGAACATCACACTCCTCATGCAAATACAAGATGCCTCTAGCCACATCTAATGCAATCTTTAATCTCTCTTTCCAAGCCATAGTCATATGAGACTTGAAGAGAAGATCTGCAAGAGACCCGTTGCTGAGATATTCAAAAACAAGAAGCTTCCTAGATCCATCAATACAGAAACCAATGAGCTTCACCAGATTCCGATGATGAGTTTGAGCAACAGCAGTGATTTCTGCTTGGAATTCCCTCTCCCCTTGATCAACAAATTTCTCAAGTCTCTTCACAGCAACCCTTCTGTTACTGTCACCTATTGTACCTCTATAAACCGCTCCAAAACATCCTCTGCCTATCTCCTCCGCGAAGCCTCCAGTTGATTTCACAAGTTCATCAAAAGAAAATGAACGCAAGGAACACTCCTCCACAAATCCCAGATTTTCACTGGCAGATAATATTGCATACCTTTGAACTTGACGCCTGTAAATGATGAAAGTACACAATACAAAGACCAAACCGAGAATCAAAATCCAACCCAGAGTAAAGGACAGAATCATTATAAGCCTTTTCTTGTCATCAACAAAGACAGAGGGCTTCCTTGGAGATAGGGTAGTTGGGTTTGAACTAGGACTTGGGACAATTCCTGAAGGCATCTTCAAGAAGGCCATTGTTGAAGCATCTTTAGAACTTCTGCCATATAGAAGTGGAAGCTTATATTTTTCGCAGATGCCCCTCTTATATAACACCGCCCAGCAGTCGCAGTCTATCCAACAAGACTTCTTGCAAGTTTCCATCTCCATTGGCACAACCAAATAAGGAGAACCACCCCAGTAGATATCCTTCAAGGAGGTCACATTGTACATCATTGTTGGGTCTTCTATGCTCTCACAAATATCTTTGTTGTGGTTCTGTTCACAGTCTAGAAACCAGGTACCGTTACCACCACTCTTGATGGGGATGAAACCGGGAAAACACTGACACATGGCTTCACCACTCGTGATGGAGCAGTAACTGTTCAAGCCACAAAGCGGGACTTGACATTTATCCTTCACGGCTTCCCACAGCACTCGCACACTTGAGCTAGTGTTTCCCTCAAATTGGTGAGCATACAATCTGAAGTTCCCATCTTCATCAAGAGTAGCACGGTAGATAAAAGTTGTGTTCTTTGGCTTGTGTTTAAGGTTCTTGCTAGTAGCCAAACACGCTAGTTCAGAACCAGAGACATCATCTTTTAGGCAAAGTGAACCTTCAATGCTAAGACTGAGTAGTGCAGAAGCATAATCTTCAAAGTATGCCTTTTTAACCCAATAAACATCCTCCGGTTCACATGTGCTGTTCACACGGCAAGCAGCAAGGTTTTCCTCCCCCTTTCCCATCCTCCTTAGCAAAAAATGTCCACTGGAATGGTCTGATTCTGATACACTAGAGACCAGGCTTGCTACATCCATTAAATACTGGCCTCCTAATATGGTGTCCCCAGGGTAATCAAAACTTTGCCATAACATATTAAAGTCCTTATCATAGAGCACAAAGTTGCCAGAATCAAGCATAGATGCCGAAACGACTTCCATTCCAAGAGCAGGATAGTAAATAAAATATGAATTGAGAAAACTTGGGTCTTCAGTTCCTTGATGAAGAAGTAGCCCGTGTTCTTTGGTTAATCTCAGTGTGAAATTTGAAGACACTGATGAAGCAGGATGATTGTAAGTCCACACAATTGTGTGGTTAGGTTGAGTAAGCAGCCATATTCCAACAGCATAGCTGTTACCACGGGGGTAAAAGCCAAAAGCAAAGAGACCAGATGGTGATGGCCATGAAGTATGTTTGCCTGTAGAAGAGAGCCAAGACCCTGTTGGAATGTGATGGGTGTAGTTTGTGTTTGTCGCAGAGGTGGCTTCATTTGCAAATAGCATCAACAACACCAGCAATAAGAGAGCAGCAGATGTTGAAGCCATAGGAATTTGTGGAGTCTTAATTATTCTGAAATGAGAATGATCCTTAAGTGATGAACTCACTTGGCAAAACACAAGAGTTATGTAAGGCTCAGGCTCCATTAAATGAGCTGACTGACTCTCACGCATTGTTAAGTTTCATTCCCAATTTCCACAGATGATGCAGAAAGGAGTGGTCCACATTCCCTCTCAGACATTAAAATGCAGGGAGACAAAACTAGTGAGTCCTTTAAATTAACCGTCTTTACACATTGTTGACTTCAACCAATCTTTATTTCTGAAAAAAATAGTATCTAATAACCTAAATCTGAGTAACCTCCGGATAATCAACACATTCTCAGGCAAAGAACTAAAAACGACATTACTCCTTTATCACTCATCTTCACTTCTTTCGGATTGCACTTTGTTTTGCAACTTCTGCTTTTAATTGCACTCTTTGGTACACTAAATCTTCTGAAGCATTTCACTTTGTAGTTTCTACCTCTTTTACTATACTATATTGAAAACTCAAAAGGCTAAAGTTTGCAACCTCTAGCTCAGCATTTTCCTACAATATGCTGTCAACTAGCAAAAATATGCAACGCAAACGTAGCCATAGAAATGATTTTTAAATTGAAACCTATAACATTACAGTATGAAGCTGAAGCAGATACAAAATATATAACTATTAACTACACATATAGAATATGACATCAGCGAACCACCAAAACAGAACAACTGTGATTTCCAGACGTTTTTTTATTATATGGAACCCTATGATTATATAAAAATTAATTCCTTCTTTACATTTAGAATTAAATCTTTTAGCCTTTTGTTGTTCACTTGTTTTTCTTTTGTTCACACTAGCCTTTACTGTTAGTTCTTGCTAATCAACTTAGTAAATTACTATTCACAAGCCCATTTATCACGTTAAGAAAAATATAGGCAGAGTCAACAGTTTGAGCCAAGCTCAAAGAACCTTAGTGATAGGATATTAAACTATTGAATCAATTTAAATCTAAGCCTTAAAGACTGATATTGACTTCATAAGTTTAAAGTTTGCATTAACCAGTCAAGACGGCAAAAGTAAAATACCTGTTAATTAAAATTGAATGTTTGAAGTTTGGAGTAGTCTCATTTTGCTAGATAGCTATGGCTTCCAAATCCCCCATTCTCATTGTTCTTCTATCTCTGTGCTCTATGCTACTTGCAGATGCAGATGAGGAAATAGCCAAAGATTGAGTTGGGTCATTCCCTCTCTCCAAAAGGAAACCAATCTTCATTATCATGGTTATCAAGTTCAGGACATTTTGCATTTGGGTTTTACCCTCATCCTCATGGCTATGGCTGTGCTCTTGGTATATGGCTGCTTGGTGAGCCTGACATCACTCTAGTATGGACTGCTAACCCTGATGATGCACCGTTACCTTCTACCTCCACCTTGCATTTGACCATTGATAATCCAGCAAGCATGGTAACGGAAGAGGGGATAGTCCTTTTGAGCTGGATGCCAGAAAAATCCATATATAATCAGAATGAAGATGTCCAAGAAGAAAACCAGAGATCAGCGTTTAAAATTGTCAATCCGCTTTCTTCTCACTTTGCTACCCTCGCTTATAACTCTTTCTTGTTCCCAATTCCAGACTCTTCTGTTTCATGACAGCAATTTATCCCAGGACAAAATATTAGCCCTTACTCAGTTACTCTTTGGAGTTAACATAATTAGGATGTCAAATTTTATTATATTTTGAAAATGATTTTTGCGCACTTCTCTTCATTCGATTGTTGACTCATTTTTTTTTCTCTCTTTCTCTAATGTTAATAGTGAAATATACATAGATCTTCTATCAATTTCGTTAATTTTACAAGTTTTTTTTCATAATTGTCACATGTTATAATATCAGTTTATCACTTGAATTTCTTAGAGTTTTCTGGTCAGATAAATAATTTGTGTTTTTGAATTTCTCTCCTTGGATATAAAAATTTATAAAATTTGTTTTTGATAGTTGATAATATTCATTTTTGTAGTTTCTCTTTCTTTATAATTGTTTTACTGTCTTGGTTTTAAATTATTTATGTTGATTTTACATATTTGAGCATAGATGAATTGATGAATATTTCCGTTGGGAGGAGGAGAAAATATCATGATGATGTGATTGTGACCATCAATTTGCTTTTAAAGAGAAAAAAAAAAATTTGCATATGAACATTTTTAAGACAAATAAACATTTATAGAGTATATATATTATATTAATTTTTTTTATATGTACTAGCGTATTTTTCGCACTTTGTGGGAGTATTAATTTTGTATAAAGTTAGGAGAATTGCGCATGCCATAATAAATAGTTTTGATGGAATAGAGCTAATAAAATTGTAATAACAAAATATCAAAAGATTTATTTACATTTTTACATTTAATAAATTTTGAATTGATAAATTTATTACAAGAAAAGTGCCCCTATTTTTTACATCCACTTACACTTTTAAAATATATTGCCATTTGATATACATAAGGATTACCTATATAATTGAATACTTGAATTGCTTTATAGGAGTAGGGCCAAAATCATTGTTCCTAAGCTAATTATTAAAGTACAAATTTAATAATATATTAAATTTTCTATTATCAATTTTTATTGAAATAAACATTTTTTAATTTTTTTTTGAAATCCGAACCAAACCAATTATTTGAATTGTATTATCATTTATCCGGATCAAACTTTTAAAATATGTTGTCCTGCAGTAGTCAAATCTTAAATCACTCATTTTCATATGTGAAAGCTCCCTTCCATTAACTCCTGAACCCAGTATTGCGAAAAAAATTGAAAATAAAAAATTAATTTAGAATAACATTGTGAAAAAAATTTGGAATCTGGATATTAAAAAAACCAACGACGACGTGAAGAAAAACGGTTTAACATCAGCAAGGATGGGAGGGGGTTCAAAAAAAAAAATCAACAACAAACCAAACTCATTAACAAAAACAAAACACTAATAATATAAAAAATTCAACTATACAATTAGTCAGAATCTCCACCTGCATTCTAATAATATAAAAAATCCAACTATACAATTAGTATGAATCTCATTATATACAAGAAAAAGTCATAATATTGAGTTCGATTAATTACCGATTCTATGGTGTAGGCCCTGCTCATAACCTAGTTTGTTCTTGTTAGCCTTTAAATGGTAAATAACTAAATATACAATAACAAAAATGGATTATAGAGGAAACCGTAAAACAAAAATGATAATAAATTGATAATAATGATAATAATAACAACAATAGCTGAAATAATCGGTTATCTGAAAAGAAAAAAATCAAAGAAACAAAAAACAGGTTTGCTTTGCTCATAAAAGTAAAAGTGAGAAATTGATTATTTATAGACATTTTCGAATTTCAAAAAGAAAAAAAAACCCTAGATGAACGTAATTTTAATTTCAAATGTCAATCAAATATTATAAATATCCAAAAATTTAATTTCATAAATGATCAGAATTTTAATTTCAACTTTTTTTATTCTAATTCACGGTTCAAAAAAAATTTTATATGGAAAGGAACCATTATAATATTTAAAATATAAAAATTTATAATTCAAAATATTAAGAAATCTGAAATTTGAATTGGGTAATTAATTTAATGATTGCTAATTTTTTGTTACATAATTCTCTCGATTCAAATTTCAAAATTCAAAGCATTTGCTGAAATTACTCATAGATTGACTGGAGCTTTGGAAATGACATCATTTAACCACTCAGCAAGAGACACTTGGTGCGATTTCGAGTACTGCCACATGTCAATTGAAGAAAGATTCCAAATGACGAACAATGAGCCTAGAGCCCTATTTTTTTTATATTTTAATAGATGTAACAAATTTAATATAATATAAACTATCATATTTTTTAACATTCAAAAATTATTAGATAATTAAATAAATATAAACACCTACCAATAAAAAAAGATGTCACAATAACATATTTTACATAAAAATACTTTTTAATTTATTATTTTAATAAATATATTATTCTTTTTCTTATGTTATATATAGTTATGCAAATATATATATTTGTAAATTCTATTATATATATCACGATAAATTTAGATATTTCTAGCGTATCTTACGGGTTTTAATATAGATTAAGGGAATTTTAAGTTTCAAACTCGTAGAGGCTTAATAAAATTTAGCCATGCATTTGCATAATCGTTAGGTTTTGCTTCATTAGAGTCTAAACTTAATAGATACAAGAGGCAAACTAAGACATGAATCAAATCTTACAACTCCTACCCTCTTGCCTTATTTCACCTGTACTTTGCTGGGAGCAAGAGTTTTACAATAAGAACTTTGAAAGTAAAGTAATACAGAAACAATACAATACACAAAACTATATATAATAAATCAACTCAGAGGAGGCTGCAAGAGTAACATCTTCCTCACACGGAATTAGAAGTGGGGCATGGAGGAATTGCCACATCAGTAACCCCTTCAAGCATGAGCACCACACTCTTCATTGAAGGCCTGAGAACAGGTTCATCTTGGATGCACCACAGTGCCACCTTCACCACATTTTCCACAGCATTCTTATCTACTTCTTCCCAATGAACTAGCTTATGCAGCTCTCCAGCAACAAAGCATTTATAAGCCCAACCAGAGAGAAGAATCTCATTTGGTTCCAACACATTAACATCTAAGCTTCTCCTGCAACACACTGTTTCAAGAAGCACTATCCCATAGCTGTAGATATCAGCCTTCACTGTTATTGGTGTGTTCTTGTTCCATTCTGGGGCCAAGTACCCTCTTGTCCCTCTAACTCCTGTGAAGGTTCTTGTTTGATCCGGCATAAGCAGCTTTGCTAGCCCAAAATCAGATATTTTGGCAGTCCAGAACTCATCCATCAAGATATTTTGAGGCTTTATGTCGCAGTGAATGATAGGAGCCTCACATTCTTCATGCAGATAGAGGATCCCTCTTGCAATATCCAGTGCTATTCTCACTCTCTCATCCCAATGAGGAAGCCTTTCATCGCCAAAGAGAAGCTTCCCAAGAGAACCATTGCTCATGTATTCATAGACCAGAAGCCTTTTGGGACCCTCAGCACAAAAGCCAAGCAAGCGAACAAGGTTCCTGTGGTGTGTTTTTCCAATGGCTCTCACCTCTGCTTGGAACTCTCTTTCTCCTTCTTCAACCAGCTTCTCAAGTCTCTTCACAGCAATCAATCTCCTACCTCTTCCTCCCTTGTCTAAACTCCCTTTGTAAACTGCTCCAAAAGCACCCTTTCCCAACTCTTGTTTGAAACCATTTGTTGCTCTCTTGAGCTCACTGTATGAAAATCTCCTCAAAGCCACTTCCTCATTGAGTCCCAAGTCCCCAATCTCCAAGAGCCTCTTGTACCTCAAAACCCGAATCTTGTATATCAAATGGCAAGACATTCCAGTAGTTGAGCACAAAATAAGGGTAAAAATGGATGTAACAAGAATAATATGCAGAATTGCTTTGTTGCTAGTAGCACTCTTTTGAGGTGGTTGGACTTGTTCACCATGAGGCACATGCATAGGAGGATTGAGCGTCAAGTTTCCGACCTTCAAGAACACAGAGGAGGGTTGATCGTCCTGCACTGTGAATCTAGCATACCTGAGAGGGGGCTCTTGCTTGATACATAGCCCGTTGGTATAAAGAGCAGCCCAGCAATTGCAATCCAGCAAACAAGAGATGGAGCATTCGTCTTCCTGCAAATCCCTGACCGTAGCGTAATAAGGACGATCAGCCCACACCAAATTGGGCACAGTAACCATGTTATAGATCGCTATGTAATCTTCGGCAGGGCAGTTTGGTTGGGAAATGTTTCTTCTGCAACCGATATTGTGGTTGTTAGGATCAACAAAGTCGAATCCAGGAAGACATGTACAGTAGTAGTGTGGGTTGTTGCCATGGAATTGGCAGATGCTGTTGAGGCCACAGCTACCTTTACCAAACAAGAATTGTTGCCTTTTGGCCATCCCTGGAGAGTGGTGAGGTTGCCATTGTTGATATCATGCGCATACAAGCGGAAGAATCCATCAGTGTCCAGCGTAGCACGATATATTATGCTTCCTCTTTTCGGCAAAGATGAACCGTAATAAATGATTGAGGAGCTAGTGCTGTCATTGATGAACAGAGAGCCATGGTCAGCATCAAGGCAGAGATACTTGACACCGTGACGGTTGAAATCCTCAGTATCAGATGCCCAATACGCATCGATGGGTTTGTTTGCCGTGTCTCCTGGATACAGAACAAGATTCCCATCAATCTGCATGGCGAGAACAAATCTTCTTCTTGCTGAGGAGCCAGAAGCAGACACAAGTTGAGCTCCACAGGGTAAAGACTGACCCCCCAAGATTGTGTCGGTTGGGTGGTCAAAACTCTGCCATATGATGGTGGAATTGTGGTTGTAGAGAACAAAGTTTCCAGAATCAAGCATGGAGGCAGAGTAAGCAG
>JASCZI010030268.1:91203-109462 GCA_036250425.1 Stylosanthes scabra
AACACAAACAAACGAATAACTACATTCTAAAAACCTTAGCATTATTTAACTCATATATATATATATAAATAAATAAATAAATAAATGAAAAAAATAACTACATTCTAAATACCCTAACATTAATTAAATAATATATAAATAAATAGATACATAAATCACTAGATAAATAAATAACTTTAATTACGTAGCATTTAATTAAATACATAACTAAATAAACAAATTAGCAAATTATGACTACCCTAACATTATTTAACTAACATATATATATAAATAAATAAATAAATAAATAACTAAATACATAAATACATAACTCAATTCTAAGTACTCTAACATTAGTTAACTAACATATTAATAAATAAATAACTAAATTCTAACTATCCTAATATTGATTAACTAACACAAAAATAAATAACTAAATAAAAAATAACTAAGTTTTATGCACCCTATCATCAATTAACTAAGATATAAATAAATAATTAATTACATAAATAAATTATGAAATAAATACCTATCTACATAATTAACCTACAAATAAATTTCTAACTAAATTTCTAAATAAATAAATAAATTCCTACCTAAACATAACAAATAAATAAATAAAGTAAAAAAAAAAAAAAAAAAAGAGGAGGAAATTTACCTTGGAGGGTGAAGAGGAATGAGAGATTGGATAGGTGTGAAAAGTGGTGAAAATAAAGGGGGAGGGGCTATTTATATTAGTCCGAACTGGATGTAATTCGCTAAGACATTAGGCGAACTGTGTCCATGGTCACAGTTCGTCGCATCACTAGGCGAACTGTGACCAACCTTCAATTAAAAAAACAAATTCCCGTATTTAATGTTTTATTAATTTTTTACTAGAAATAATATTTTTATTTATTTTATAATAGAAAATTTTCATTTCTCCCTTATTCTATTATCAACCTTTCTTGCTCTTTTGAATATTATTTTATGATCAATCAAACAAAGAAAATAAATCTAACTGTGTAATTCTTATTCTGAAACCAACTCGCAATCTCTTAAAATAGAGAAACAAGTGAAAATAAACTTTTAGATTGTCAATTTTTCAGAATACTAAACATTAAACACCTATTAGATTTATGAGATAAGTATTTAGCCATGCATACTCGTTATAGCATTGGCTATTCTTTTCCAATATGTTCATTTGAGTAGTTGACATGCCAATGGCGAAGCTTCAATAGATTCAAAAGGCTGTCATGAACCGTGATAAGAGCATGCATGGCTAAATTTTTCTGATTGTTTAATATTGTCTTCATAAATCTAATAAGTGTTTAATATTTAGTATTATGAGAAATTGACTATCCAATTGATTTTTCCTTTTTTTCTTTTTGGTGTCTACAATTGATTTTTCCTTCTTTCTCTGATATTAACATACTCTAAATTAGCTGTTAAAAATAACTCACTCAAATCAACATCATGTGGAAAACTAGCAAAAATACAAAACCAGAGCATTTATGAACTAATTTTTCTTGGACCAGTTGCTTATTGGAAAAGTCGAAACAAATAAGCTTGAAGCTTCCTAACTAGACAATCAACATCGATGTTCGTTATCATACAATCTTTAGACCTAGTAAACAAGGAAAAAAATAATCCCCTGTTGAACCGCATAAATCGAATATAACAAATAAATTGCGTATGTGATGAGGGGAAGATTAATCGATTTCAATCCAAAGTGTGTATTTCGCTCAACTTTTTTCGACAAAGTCGAAAAAAAAAAGCAGAGTACCACAATCTCGTGTCGAGGAGCGGAATACGACTCCTATGAAAGTAGATGGGTTTCGACAACTTTTAAGCCAAAGAAGAAAAAGTATTGTGAATTTGCAATACTGAACTTTATTGGTACATTTGAATTACAAGTGGTGGTAAAGTGGAATGAAGTACAAAATGAGATGAACAACAATAAGTAAATGTGCTAAACTGGAAAAGACTTGGCAATAATTCTGGGAAATAATGAAGATGAAATAGAACACTTGAAAGAAATTGTTTGAACTTGAAAGAAACTAAATTGAAGGACAGGAATTAAAAGAACAGAATTGAAATGAACAGAAAGGGAAATATGATACTTTCAATACTCACATGCTGCACCTGCACTTCATTGCTTTCCTTGACGTCCAAGGAGACTGGGAAATTCTTTAGAGTTTCTGTGGTAGTGAGATAGATGAAAAGTGATGCCATTGAATGCATGGACTTCCTCTATTTATAAGCATGAGGTTGTGCCTAGTTGCTTAAGTTATGCACACGTTAAGAGCGGCTTCTTGCTCCTCAAGTTTAGCACCCACGTCCTTTTGAGTCCTTGCAGCTGAAATAGCGGTTATTCTTTGGATAAGATCAAACCATTTTCTTCGACCATGATCTTCGACAACCCTTCTTTGCTGCTCGTGTCGAGAAGAACTTTGTCAGTTACTCATCAGTCAAGGACGATTTCTCCGAACACATTTGCTAAGTATAAAAGATTACAAGTGCTTCGACGCCATTTTTATCCAAACCCTTCAACTATATTTCATTAGATTCGACTTTTAGCCCACGCTTTTCCAAAAGATTAATCGAAAACCATTTTCACAAAGATTAGTGGAAAACTATTTTTTCCCAACACTTAGCCAGAAAATTAGTTTAGGCCTAACAGTGTGAATGAACATTTGTGAATATGATAATGATTCCAAACATTTTAAAGGTGTAGAAATGAAAAACTCTATTGTATATTATGTCAATCTCCTCTAATATAGTTTATAAACAAATATTATTATTAATTCAGTATGAAAATACAAGTCCTTTTATACATGTTGTAAACCCATCAATGGCACGGGGACAAGTACAAACGCTAGCTTTTTTCGCAGATGCCCCTCTTATACAACACCGCCCTGCAATCGCAGTCTTTCCAACAAGAGTTCTTGCAAGTTTCCATCTACATTGGCACAACCAAATAAGGGGAACCACCCATCATTGTTGGGTCTTCTAAGCCACAAGGCGGGACTTGACATTTATCCACCACGGCTTCCCACAGCACTTGCACACCTAAGCTAGTGTTTCCCTTAAACTGGTGAGCATACAATCTGAAGTCCCCATCTTCATCAAGTGTAGCACGGTAGATAAAATCATAAAAGTTGTGTTCTTTGGCTTGTCTGTAAAGGTTCTTGCTAGTAGCTGAACACTCTAGTTCAGAACCAGAGACATCATCTTTCAGGCAAAGCGAACCTTCAATGCTAAGACTGAGTTGTGCAGAACCATGATCTTCATAGTATGCCTTTTTAACCCAATAAACATCCTCCGCTTCACATGTGCTGTTCACACGGCAAGCAGCAAGGTTTTCCTCACCCTGTCCCTGCCTCCTTAGTGTAAAATGTCCATTCGAATGGTTCCCCCGGGTAATCAAAACTTTGCCATAACATATTAAAGTCCTTATCATAGAGTACAAAGTTGCCAGAATCAAGTATAGATGCCGAAACGACTACCATTCCAAGAGCAGGATAGTAAATAAAATATGAATTGAAAAAATTTGGGTCTTCATTTCCCTGATGAAGAAGTATCCAGTGTTCTTTGGTTAATCTCAATGTGGAATTTGAAGACAGTGATGAAGTAGGACGATTATAAGTCCACACAATTGTGTGTTTAGGTTGAGTAAGCAGCAATATTCGGGTAAAAGCCAAAAGCAAAGAGAACAGATGGTGATGGCCATGAAGTATGTTTGCTGTAGGAGAGAGCCAAGACCCTGTTGGAATGTGGTGGGTGTGGTTTGTGTTTGTCTCAGAGGTGGCTTCATTTGCAAATAGCATCAACGACTCCAGCAATAACAGAGCAGCAGGTGTTGAAACCATGGAAATTTGTAGAGTCTTAATTATTCTGAAATGAGAATGATCCTCAGAGAGTTCAACAGTTAAGTAAGGCTCAGGCTCCATTAAATGAGCTGACTGACTCTCATGCATTGCTGAGTTTCATTCCCAATTTCCACACATGATGCAGAAAGCAGTGGTACACATTCCATGTCAGACATTAAAATGCAGGGAGACAAAACTAGTGAGTTCTTTAAGTTAACTGTCTTTTACACATTGTTGACTTAAGCCAATCTTTATTTCTGAAAAAATAGTATCTAATCACCTAAAATCTGAGTATCGTCCGGATAGTCAAAACGTTTTCAGGCAGAGCACTAAAAATCACATTACTCCTTTATCACTCATTTTCGGATTGCACTCTTTTGTACCCTAAATCTTCTGAAGCATTTTACTTTACTTTATGCCTGTTTTACTATACTATATTGAAAACTCAAAAACCTAAGGTTTGCAACCTCTAGCTCAGCATTTTGCTACAATCTGTTGCAGAATAGAAAAAGTATGCAGCGCAAACGTAGCCATAGAAATGATTTTTAAATTGAAACCTATAACATTACAGTATGAAGCAGATACAAAATATATAACTATTAACTGCACATATAGAATAGGACCATCAGCGAACTATCAAAACAGAACAACTGTGATTTCCAGACGTTTTTTATTATATGGAACCCTATGATTATATAAAAATTAATTCCTTCTTTACATTTAGAGTTACATCTGTGTTAGTATCTAAACCGTGCATAACAAAGGCGTATTTCAGGGAAAAAAGGTGGGACAGAGTAGCCATCCCCACCACACTGCCGTAAAAAGCAACCAAGCAAGTTACTTGGCTGCTTGCTCCAGAACTGGAACTTTCTTCCATGTTTCCTCCAATCCACTAATCTGCAGTGGCGGCAACGAAAACATGCTAACTGTCGAGCTTCCGCTTCTAATTTCCTGCAATACGTGCAATGCTGATATGGTACTCTTCATGTAGAGGCTCTCCATGTACTCGATCTCTGATAGTTCCTTGGGTATCAACAAACCATTGCTCTTGGTAGTGGTGGAAGTTGAAGGATCACATCCTTCAGCTTGGGGAGTTGTCTCGCTAGAAGGTGGAGAATCAATCACAGGGAAAAGGCGGTCAAGCATTGCTTCGCACTCCTTTACTAGCTTGTAGAGCAGATCAGTGGTAAAGAAAGGTTGTTGCAAGACCTTCTGTATGAAGGGCAACCGGATGAGAGCACCAGTTCTCTTGTCATACTTCTTCAATATTTTCACTAGCCCTATGGATATAAAAATGACGTTAGAATTAGATGTCTGGAGCTGCTGATTTAACAGAAGGCAAAGAACCTTATGTTTATGTAATAAAATCCACAATAAATGCTTAAAATGACAAACTTTAACCTGATCACAGAAACTTATCTCTCTAAACCTATTTCAAATTTTGATGTGAAATTTATAAAAGAAAATTTCCAATTTCTCTTACCTCCTCTATTTCCCTCCTACGGTCCTACCTCACTCCAAACAAACAGACAAAGTCCAAAATCACCATCTACAGACAACTAACAGGTATAATTTTTTAAAGAACTAAATAAAACAGTGAACGGTGTTGATCGTTTAAGCTTTTAGACGATTAGACCTGTGCATAATTTTCACAGGAATATTTATGGTGCTCGGCATATACTATTCTAAAGCAAAAAGAATGAGAAGCCATAATGGGGCATCAAAAAGCCCGGATGTTCAATCTTCAGATTACTTTATTCCAAGATAAGCATATGGGCACAAGTTGTCCACCGATTTGTCAGAAATAATGGACAATATGAATTGAAAATGAATCATATTCTATCTTATTTCTTGATCAGTTGATCTCATCCATTGCATACATAAATGGCATAATTTTAAAGTGAACGTGGCACATATTTTATCATATAAATGCTTGCAACTTGCAAATATACTAATAAAATAATTCAATACGAATAAATACAAAAAAAATAAGTTGACAAATTTGTTGACAATGAAAGTTAAAGGGAAGTACCTGTGTAGTTAAGGGCACTGTAGTTCTCCAGCAAGACCATCTCTCCATGGAAATCCACAATCTCCTTTCGAATTTTCATAAACTCTTCATTGGAAACCTTCACTTTGGTCACCCTGTCCTGTAGCTCCTGCATATTCAAACCGCAACAAACATTAGTCACACACTTACAATTAAACTTGCTTATCCTTAACTAATTAATAATTAGCTTGAAAAGTTCCAGTTATCGTTATCTTCTGGGGAATAAAAGTTGACATTGACATTGACATTGCTAAATTGAAACAAGAAAAGAATCGTTACTTTCCGTAGTGGAGACAGGAGAGAGGAGACCTAATATTTTATTATATTATCATATCAAATATCCAAATAAAATAATAATCATGTTCGTAATTTGCCAGTACGTTTCATTGCTAATCGAGTTAATTAGATTAAACTTGCACATAAAACCTGTTTGTTTCTTTCTTCTTTACTTTCTTGGAAACTATTAGGGATGAGTAATTAGTTAAAGAGCTGAGGAGATTAATTACGGACCTTGAGCCTGATAATGTACTCTTCCTCCTTCTCGACGAAGAAGTTATTGAATTTCTCGAGCTCTTTCTCAAGGAGGTTCCTGAAGTCAAGTTCCTCCTCGGAGATTTCCGGTGCGGCGGAGGCGTCGGGGGCGGAATCTCCGGGGGCGTCGAGCCTAGGGCGTTTGGCAGGGCGGTCGTCGGTCTTAGGAGCAGGGTCTAATTGCTTGAGCTTCTTCTTGAGCTCCTTGTAGGAGAGGAACTTGTCGCGCCATTCCGGTAGGGTTTTCTCGATCTGGTTGCTCAGGCTCTTTCCGAATTTCATGGCTTTCCGTTAACGAAGAAAAAAGAGAGTGATTGATTGGTATGGTATTATAGTGTATGTGCGAAGAAGAAGAAATAATAATTATGTGTGAAGGCCAAATAATAAATAAATAAAAATGCGTTTGGTTGGGAATGCGTTGATAGGGAAGAAGAGGAGAAGGAGGAGAGGGAGAAAGGTGAGAGAGAAGGTGAAGGATATAACGGTATAGGGGAAGAGAATATTCCAAGGGTATAGTTGGAATATCCGTAAATAGGAGTATATCTTGGGTTTTATTCCCCTCCCTCTCTCTCTCTCTACTGTCTACTCTATACTCTACTCTGCGCTTGTGCTTCTCTCCACTTACTTTAATACTTACTGCTAATCTGCTATCTTTTCATTTAATTTAATTCTTCTAGAATTTAAAACTCCTTTCCCTTGCTTCCGGGGATATCTTTAAAAATAAATAAATAAATAATATTTTTTTTGGATAAGGGGTTAATATTTTTGGTGAAATAATAAAAAATTAATTAATATTAGTTTAAATGGAAAATAAACATACAATTATTAATTACTTAATATTTGTGATTGTTATTACTTTTTGTTATTAATAAAAAAAGTTTTATTTTGAGTGTGAATATTTATATGATATGTAAATTATGGTTTAGAAATTATAAAATTTGGATTTATAAATATTTCAAATATGGTTTGTAATTTGGATTTATTAACAAAATGAAATTTCAATGTTTTTCTTTCTCTATATTTTTTTATTTATTATTATGTAACGAGTATTTCTTACAACTTGACAATCCAAATGTTGTTGTGTTAAAACATATTGTTTTTAAAATTCCCCAATATATGTCATGAAAAGGAAATATGCATTGGATGGAAAACGAAAATACAACATAACCTCTTTTTATGAAGGAATGAGATTCCATGCCAGGCTTCATCATAAATTTAGTAATTATATACATTGAACACGGCCCTCCACCACCAAATCAATTTTTTATTATTATCATTATTATTATTATTATTAAAATTAAAAAACACTTAAGAATATATATGCATGTAATTAATTTTTTTAAAAAAAGAACACATGAAAAATGTCATATTTACTGATCATATGACTTTTATTATTAACAGTGCTTTTAAAACCTAAACAAGCTGCTGGTAATCAAATCATGAATAATTTTATACAAGAGTCAAACTGGTCCAACTATATATGGGAAATTGGGAATAGATAGTGGTGTCAACTTAAAAAATAATAGAATAGAATAATGAATTAAAAAAGAAACAAAAATAACCGCAACAAAAGCAGAAAAGTTTAAGCAAGGCATGGTAGAAGGCCTAACTAAGCAAAGGGAAAGCTAAGTTAAGGTTTGTTAATTTGTGACGCATGGTATAATGCCAAGGCATTTGGAATATCCAATTTCTCGCTACCAAGTACAAAATTACTAAATTAGCCATTTGGGATCCTTAATTAATTAGTTAATTAATGAATATGTAGTGCCAAGTGGCACCGCTTTGAGTGTAATTAATATGTGACGACGTCGAATCACATGCATTTGCAGTTTCCTTCTTTTCAGTTACATACATACATGTCCTGTGCCCACTGCCATTTAGTAAAACTAAAATCCGCATCTTTGAATGGATATTCTTAGCAACCATGAACTGGATTCTACCATCCTCATAATTTTAAATTATCAAAAGTGGATTTCCCATCTTACTAAAAGAAAACATTATTTGTTCATCTAATTAAATTCATCCTACACAAATGCTTAGCTTTCGAGACACCAAAAAAAAATGCTTAGCTTTCACCTCAATTCATAAAGCAGAATTAACTTCCTTAGAGTTATAAATTAGAATTTGCTGTATTCTGCACGAGTTATTCGCAAGGAAGAATTTCTCCAAATGAACATAATCCTTCATAAAAATATGGGAAAAAAACATTTATGTCGCCTGACTTTTTAAAATTGTACAAATTTACCCCTAATTTTTATAAAATACTTAATAATTTCTAACATTTGAAAAAATAATATAATTATACCCCTCTGTTAGTTTAACTTGGCTAAATAAAATGAAAATTTTCAATAAATTTTTTTACAAAATCACTCCCATAATAAAAAATAATAACCACAAATATTTTTTTTAGTAACTACATAAGTAATCTTTTTTTTTTTAGTTGAGTCAAATTAATAAAGAGGCATAACTATACTATTTTTTCGAATGTCAGAAATTATTAAGTATTTCACAAAAGTCAAAGGTGAATTTGTATAATTTTAAAAAAATAAGAAATATAAATATTCTTTTTCCTAAAAATACATGTCCATCTTGTTCTTTCTTAAGATAACAGATAATTTCGTTAAAATAACGCGATCGATGGGCATAAGTATAAAAATCAATAGTTTTATATTAAAAAAATAAATATTTTATACGTTAAACTATTATTTTAGAGGACGCACAACCTTCAACTGAGAGCTTTAATGGATAAACCTTTTATTTCTCTTTTCTCCACATAAAAATGGTGTTTTTAGGTACGAAGTTTCGAACCAAATTATGTCCGGAAAGTGTTTCATTATAGTATCTAAATAGGAAATATATTTGAATGAGAGAGACACGTGTTGATGAGAGATTTTAATTTTTTAATCTTTGTGTTTGGTATTGTTAATTTTATAATTTGATGGGTAAGATATAAGCATATGGATTTGGCATATCCCAAAGTCCAAGTAGAAAAAACGAGCATACGTTTGGCATATTCCATTTCAACGCCCTTTATTCCCGCACAGACTCTTCAACTAAAGTTCATAGGGACCACCTTCTTTCATATCTTCTCTTCTTCGCCCCTCCCTTCTGCTGCTTCCTCTTAACTTTTTTTTTTTATATTTTTTTATTTCACAACAAAAGCTAACTAACAAACTATTTATTATGATTATTTTATTTGATTACTGCTGCTGCTTTCTAAGCACAACTAGATATCATTGTTTATTTGATTACTTCTTGCATTGGATTTGGTCTCTTCTAAGTTCTAT
The DNA here is from genome assembly GCA_036250425.1 of Stylosanthes scabra. Taxonomy (NCBI): domain Eukaryota; kingdom Viridiplantae; phylum Streptophyta; class Magnoliopsida; order Fabales; family Fabaceae; genus Stylosanthes; species Stylosanthes scabra. The sequence continues at coordinate 100,902 of JASCZI010030268.1, forward strand.
TACTCGGGTCTGGCTGGTCTGTAACGTAGTCAACCATAATACAATTGTAAGCAAGCTTTTAGGTAACTTTCAGAAATTAAAAGATAATTATTTTCTATTATGTATTATTGTATTTGTAGGATAGATTTAATATTAAAATTAATAGACTTAGGTTGACCAATTAATTGGCTCATTTATTAAGTATTAAATATTCAAATTTCATTTTATGTATTTAGTAATTTAGTGGTTATTGATCAATAACAAATTTTTAAATAAAATTCTGATTTATAGCCAATTAGTTCTTAATTTATGAACTATGAGATACTTTGAAGAAAAAAAATAGTTAAAGTTTGGATAAAATAAGTTTTGGTGTATTTAATATTTACTTTAAATTATGCAAGTATTTTTTATAAGAATAGAAATGATACAATAAATTAATTGTTTAAAATTTAATTCAAATTATAATATTTTAAATTGGAGCAATATAATTCTCTAAGTGTAATACTGTATTTTAAAGGAATAATAAACTTACTAGTTTTTTCAGTAATGTTATATCCGAGGATTTAATAGTGGTCTAATTAATAGATTATAATGACATAAGATGAAACAGTGTTTGCTTCCTGAAGGTAAGACCATTGTTAGGGATATTTCCTTCCTAAAAAGTGGAGACTTGTGTCCCTCTCTCAAGTTGGAAATTGAATTAACAATTAAGCAAGAAAACAAACAGATCCTTTCTTACAATGATGGCCCTTTCAATTTTCAATCCCAGTTATAATCGATCACCCGATACTTAAGGTCAATCACATTTTATTATTATTTTACAACACTTTAATTTGAAAAAAAAAATGTTATCAATTTGAAAAAAAAAATAATTAGATTAATTATTGAAAATTTTAAAATTTTAACACTAACTTATAAAATAGTTTGTCCTTATTGTTTCGATAAAATAGTTAAAAAGGCTAGAAAATAATAACAGAAAACAAAAAGTCTAATAATTTCAAGACTAAATAAGTAAATAACAAAATTTAGAACGATAGCAACCAGATTAAAATTGGAAGTGAAAAAAATTATAGATGAAAGTTCTTTTTTTTTTTTTTTTTTGGTATTGAAAAAGGGGGCAAATCCCAAAGATGAAACATGAAAGATGTTTTTTATTTTGGTAGTTTTTGGAGGGGGATGAGGCTTGGTCAAAAGATAGGATTCATCCCTGACTCCCAAAAAAGAAATGGGGATTCATATGTTTTTGGTCTTGATCGGGTATTCATTTGGGCTTATACGTAATCAGAAACAGGCCTTGCTCTTATTGTGGAGGCCCAATATAAACCTAAGTGAGCTTTGAGTGTGGCCCAACCCATTCCACACCCTGCCATCTCCCGACCCAAAATAACAATGCTATCTAATTAACCAATAATTGGTCACCGGACCAAAAAAAACCCCTAAGAATTGGTCATGTCCAAAAAAAAATCAGGAATTGTTGGTGTAGTAATAGCTCCCGCCTAATCCGCTTAAATAAGTGCGGTGGTTGTGGTTCGAATTCCACCTTGTGTCTGCAATAACTCATTGATTAGTGACAGACCCTTGAATGAAGCTCGGATCAACTATAGATTAATCCTTAACTTGATGAGGGGAAAAAATGATATTGAGAAATTCTTTTTTTTGGTGTCTGAGTATTGAGAAATTTATACCTAATGTAGAAGTATAATAGGAAAGAAATAAATGCCTAGTATCACATAATTAACATCGGAAAAGTAAGTTGAAAAATAGTTTTTTATTATTATATGAAGTAACTTCTATATCTAGTTTGTGCATTTTGTCTTCTATTTGGAAGCTTGCTCTTATCTGTTCTTTCATTAGGGTACCCACTGTATGTAGTAGTTGTGATGCTCATTCATATAGAAATTAGAAAAAGATGTTTGTTATATATATAAATAGTTAAATACCCTTTAATTTCTCTTTGGATCCGTTATTTTGAATGGTAGTAGTCTCTTTCAACCGGAACCAGGATTTCTTTTTCTTTTTCCTTTTTTCAGGATTCTAACTTGAGAGACCAAAACCAATATAATTCAGTAGTGTTATGTGTACCATTATTTGTCTAAAATAATCCTTTTCATGGTTGGTTGATGTATCTTAATCGATTGTTATAACTCATGTGAGAGAACAAATTTCTTGAGGGGTTGGTAGACGAAAAAGAAAATTAAAAACAAAGGTATTAAAATATGCTGTTGGGATAATTAAGCTCATAATAAGAAGCAGCTAAACTCGTGGACTAGCTTGCTAGCTATAATTAGCGTAATTGTCATCTTTCTTTGATTGCACATGTCACTAATAATTTAACTCATTCAATAACCTTTGAAATATATAGCAATATGGTACACACATTGCTACTTTTTGTGTTACAACTTACAAGCTTTAATTTCTTTCTTCACCACTTTTTTTTTTTTTTTTTTTTTGCTGGTTTCTCTTTGAAAACTTTTAAGCTCCGATCCCAAACTATGATGATTGGCAGTTTCATATACTTTCAGCTCTAGTAAGTTGATATTCACGTACAATAGTCTTCAGTTGATAGTAGAAAGTTATTATTAAATTATTTAACATATATTTGACTAAATTAATATTTAATAATTTTTTATTATTAATTTTATGTGAAATTAATTGCATTTAATTTTTTATCTGAATTAAAAAACTAAAAAATTGAATATACAAAGCATAAACAAAGATTAACTACTAAGCGACGCAATGTAGGCTTTAATTCAATTCTATTATTGTTTCTCATTTCTGTTATGTTTTCAATGCAATGATTACTACGCAAACTTCTTTTATGTTGCAAAAGGCAAAAGAATAAACCAAAATTATTTATAGAATAATCATGTTTTACATTTTAAATTATTTATTTTCTTTAATTTCATTCCTTCTTTCTCCTAAATTAAAACTCAATTCATGATCATATCTTATTTTTTAATTAACTAATAATATACATATTCAATTTTCTTTTGCTAAAAATGTTGATTTCTAACATGCATTATTTTCCTTCAAAATATGTCTGAAAAATTGCATTTTTGTCCGGTGAGGTTGGTAGATAGCTCCAGAAATGGTTGTGGGATTGATGTTTAATTAATCATTCTGGACTAATGACTGTTTAAGAATTTGATTAGGAAGGACATTTGTGCCACCCGCATTGTTAAGGCAATACAATGTCCCCAAATAATAAAATTATTCACGATGATGATGATGATGGAGGTACATGTACCAAATAGGCGATGCATCCCTTTCATGGTTAAATGACAATTAATCAATGGAGTCTCCAAGATATGAATGGTAATTGACTTGGACGTCTAGAAAGCAGTGGAAGTGCGTGGAATAACTTTGAAAATACAAGACAAACGGATAAATCCAACGAAACAACTCCTCAACAACACATTCATTATCAACCAACTAACTATTCTCATATACCCTTCCATGCATACTGTATACCATATATATATGGTACTATACCATTAATATTGTCCCAAAATTGTATCCTAATCATTTTCGTAGCACTAATAACACATCGTCGGAATCATGATGACGACAAATATTAAAAGCAAAAATCACCCATACGTCATAATTTCATTTGGACCAGTTCATTTTGGGATAACCAATTTTATCATTCTAGATGTCATGTTGGAATTTAATTAAAAATGTGACGGTGTTATATATGTGTAAATATTATTTGTGTATGAATTACTACTAGGGCTTTACAATTGTGACATCTATCTGTTTGGTTTACATGACTATACAGATCGAGGGAAAGTTTTCCAAAAATAACGTAGAAACAAATGAAACTGATTTAATTATTGTAATCTAAGTAGTAAGCACCATAGTGTCTGATCTTATCAGTGGAAACAAATTTGGCATGGTAATTTCAATGTCTGCTGCTACCTGCGGGCTCAATTTGGGTAAGCTTCGAAATGGAGAAAATGATAACTCATTTCATTTATCATAATACGTGGATGATTTCTAACCAGATTATTAGCTTACATTCATTATTTGTTAGCTACCACTTCATTTTACATATAAATTCAAACCTTTTTTATTTCTACTTTTTGTCCTTTTTTAGCTTTCTTTTTCCTGCGTTAATTTATTTGTAAATAAGAGTGAGCGTACCTTATGGTAATTATATTTTCATTTATAAATGATAAATTTAAAGTATGGAACAAATTACATAAATTAGAAATTCAAGTTAATTATATATCTTTAATAACGAACAAAAATTCATGGGAAAAATATATTACCAAAAAATTAATGTTTTATGGAAAAAAAATTAAATAATGCTACGAAATCAACATTAGGGAGCTATTAAGGAGCCAATAATTAAATTATCATCCAAAATGTTCCGTAACTCATATATCCAAAATTAAGTTATCATCCAAAATTTATATGAATTATTGGCTTCCTATTAATCATGGTATTTGCTTCCTAGTCTTTTTGAAAAAATTAACGGTCATCAATCTTTTTTTTATATTAGCTAACAATTGTGGGGAGTACATATACTTTTTATTTTCGTGTTCGATTATTTTTATACATACATCAATCAATAAATATATGTAGCATTAATAATGGCTTATATTTGGGGAGTTATATGGACCAGTTGGCAGTTTTTTTTTTTTTGGTTGTCACCACAGTTGGCAGTTTGGCATGTAAACAACTATACATTATATTAGTACAAACTTGATACTTCAATTTTATAACTGTAGTATACTGTTGTACATAGAAAACTAACGATTCATGAAATTTCGTAAAATCTGAAGGTACTACTTCTTTTACATTATTTAAAATATTATTTAATAGAGAATAAAAATAAATCAATCCAAACCACTTTCGGTTTTAAACTTTTAATTCAGTTTTTTAAATGCAATCAAATAATTAAAATTGATGTACCAAGGAATGGATGCATGAGTTTTGGTTTAATTTGTTTATTTGATTCTCATCAGTTAGTAATGGCGGTAATATATTGATAGCTTTGTTGTTTTGTTGGAAGAGATGTATGTAATAATTAGTTTTAATTTTGTTTTTTTGTGACTAACTAGTTTGAAATTAATAATGAACAATAGTATACTTCACGTCACAGTTTACATGTATACTAGGTTAATGAGACAAACAATGATGTACGGAAGAAAGAAAATGACGTTAATTATAAGGCGACAAGATATACATATTTCAACATCCATAGCTTTCAGCCCTCTCACCCATGCACATGTTGTTCTGAATGTATATATCTATTGCATAATAAGGACGAAAGTAAAGAACTACTATATATGCAAATCTTCAAATACTACTTTGAATAAGGAACCAAAACTGGAAATTAAATCAAACAATCAAAATCCAGCACTAGTATTTGATAATAATTTTATGTGGAAACTAATCACATCACATACAATAATAGATATATTCGTATACATCAATATACATGTGCCACCTTATTAATTTCTATGCTGCTTAAACCCCAAGATCCTCTAATATTTTGGGCTTCGCGCATGAATATATATATCTACATACATTTCTAATTAAGAAACCCAGGAAAACATTCTGAAGGAAAAAATAGTAATGTTATTTAGCTGTAAAAGAAGATATATTAAGAAGAGACATTCACAAAAAAGAGAAAGATTTTGTGTCTTTCTCTATTTATGAATTTCCGGTCCTATATAATTTCTTATGTCTAAATAGTATTACCCATAAAAATACAACAAGGATAGGATATAAAACCACCCAACTAAAAGTCTAAAACCCTTTCCCCCTCTTTTGTGAAGATGTGACATCAACACGTGACTGCCATTATAATAGTAACGATCGAGAGTCATCATAATCATACTAATAAATAGAAAGAGGGAAGAAAAAATAAATACTTAACTTATTATTATTATTATGTTACTAGAGAAACAAATATTTTGGTGCTATATATTTGCCTATTTATAACCACTTATTTTTCATTTTAATTTAAAAGTATTAATAAATAATAAATAAAAAAATAAATGGTTATAAATAAGGTAGCATCATTATTATTATCAAAGAAAGAAGGTAGCATTATCATCTTCATCACCGTGACCATCATCCCTTTGATCATGGTGATCCAAGTTGTTTGTGATGAATGGCGATGGACTTGGACAGTTTCTGTTGAGAAGCTCTTCAATCATCTGCAATGCTATTCTCTCTTCCTCATCCATCTCTCTCTTATCACCACCACCCGATACGGTTGACGACGACGACGGAGACGGAAGAACATCACAAGAAGAAGAACCCGCGGCCATGGAAGAAGAACTCATAGCAGTGTTCTTATTTGCAGCACCGAGGTGAACCCTCATAACCCAATTGGAATCAGAACGCTGGCCAGCGCGCTTCTGCCACACACCAATGTGGGAATTCTCCGTGTCGAGCCTCAAGCATGTCATGGAAGGGGAAGGAACCTTGCCGCATTTTCGAAGCTTGGCGTGTAGAATCTCCTCTAGATCCTTATTGGCGGTGGAAGAAGGCGGCGGCGCTGCGTCCTCGGCGGAAGTAACAGCCTTTGGATCACCGTCCCGTGTATGCATGATGGGGAAATTGGTCTTTGCATTTCTTCCACTCATCAAAATGGCAGCTTGATCATAGGCTCTTGCAGCTTCTTCTGCGGTCTCAAATGTGCCTAACCAAACCCTCCTCTTCCTGCAGCCGATGAAAAAATATCATATTCAATTCAAAATTCAAAATTTAATATCATATTCAATTCAAAATTTAAAATTTTATGTAAATGAATCTCTCTCTTATAAACTTAGATTAATTTATGAGGTTTGATCTCAACAGCAATAAAGAACGAGGAGTTTGTAATTATATATGCATGATAGGAGGATAAAATGAATTAATTAAATAGGGGGATGTTAGAAGTTACAAGAGTGGGTGGCGAATCTCGGAAACCCAAGAACCCCAATGACGCTGCCTGACACCTCTGAACTTTCTTGATTGCACCATCTGATTATTCTGAGTGAGTGAGAGAAAGAGAGTATCTTTTTGGAACTCGTGAGGATTATTACAAGTACAAAACTTGCAGAGTTGCCAAAGATAAATATAGGTAGACGGAGACACAGTATAAATAAATAAAATAAAAGAAAAAGAAAAATAATAATGAATTAAATCCGGAAAAGAGGGGGCATACCACGCAAAGAGTGTCGGCGAACTAAAAGGTTGTGGAGAGTGATGAATTAAAGTGATTCACCTAAATCCTTGCTTACTACAGTAACCTCTTCACAATAAATGTTTCTCCTTGACTTCCTTGCGCAGTCCATGGAGTTCTTCCTTCTCCTTTCTTTTCTTTCAATAAAACGGTCTTATACAATTTCAAAATTCTAATCAATTTAATTACTTGTGTGTTAAGAGTATTTTAAATCAGATATTTAAATAATTTAGAATTTATTAGAAACTTTTAAACTGTTAAAGGTTACGTTTTGGTTTCGAACAATAATCGGACAAAAAAAACGACATTTCTCACATATTTTGTTTGTTTTCTCATGATCCATCTTTTTCTATGCCATATGATGTGTTTACATCACCAACATATATGTTATATTTTTTTTTTTTTTGTTGTCTAATATCCCGTAAAATAAGCCTGAGGAAGAATAGGATTATCCATCCTAATTAGCGAAACAAGAGATGGTTGAGGAACAAGTCACTCTACGTAATCATGTTGCAACAACGCAGCTTCTTTCGCCATGCTGTCTGCCACCGAATTTGCTTTCCTTTAAATGAGCTGAATTCGAGCAGTCCAATCCCAATGTAAGATGTCAATAATCTTCGCTTGAAGATCTCTTGTATCTTGATTCATGACCATGTTACTGCTCTGTGTAATCAAGAATGCCTCCAAACTATTTGTTTCACAAATAACCTGCCTATAGCCATTTTCCCAAGCTAGCACCAATCCTCGCCATATTGCAAATAGTTCACATCTAAGAATAGACTCTTCTATAAGAGAAGCAGAGCAACCTCTAAGCCAAATTCCATTGCTATCCTGGATAACACACCCAAAACCTGCCTTGCCATCGTGCACATAAAGGCTACCGTCACAATTAACTTTAACCGTATTCAAAGGTGGGGGAGACCAAGAGTTCAAGTTATGTTGCTGATTTAAAGCCATAAGACCCGAGCCAAAACGAACAAAGTCTGCAGAACAGTGCCTAATAAGGTGGATGGTCTTATCCTTGGACCATTGCTTACTGCTATCAAACAAATCATTATTTCATCAAGAAAAACCCTGTGGGACAAAAAACATGACTGAGGGAAAAAGAGTACTATATCCTGTATGATGAGCACTGCCTCGTTAAAAACCTTGTCTGGAAAAACCCTATGGGATAAAAACCAGATCAAGGGAAAAAGAGTACAGTCTCCCCCTGTTGGTCACATCACTTAAGATCTCGCAATCGTCGCATTCTGATCTTGTATACCAACTTTTCAAATGTGGATGTAGAGAGTACTTTTGTAAATAAGTCCGCCAGATTATCACTTGAGCGGATCTGTTGAACATCAATCGACCCTTGATTTTGAAGGTCATGAGTGAAGAAGAATTTGGGGGAAATATG
>JASCZI010030268.1:113773-136148 GCA_036250425.1 Stylosanthes scabra
TCTTTATAGATATATTAAGAGGAGATTTTAACATAATTAAAATTCATTATCTTGAATTTTCTCTTACTAAAGTTTAGAGCTCTCGTGCTTCAAAGTGAATAAATCAGAGCTTCGTGCTGATAACGTGTTATAAAACTTAAGCTATAAAAGAGAGAAAAACAAGAGAGAACTAGAGAGAGCAAGAGAGAGAAATTCTTATTGATTTCTGAATATGAAAAACTTATGAAATCATAGCCCTATTTATAGTAAAAGATTTACTATTACATGAAAAGGAATGAACGGCTATGATTCATTTACTATGCAACATAGTAACTTGATTTGGAATGGACGGTCATGATTTATTGGGTTACTATGCAGCATAGTGCTGCATAGTGGCGGCGGCTGCCGACACTAATAATTCTTAACAATATTAAGTATATTAAGGTAGCTTGCTACTTTCTAGCGGGCCAAATTTATAACAAATAATTATTTCTTCCAAATGAATAATGCTACGTAACTAATAAAAATTTAGTTAATATTAGCCAACAACTTAAATTAGATGTTCTATTTTTGTAGATTTCGAATGTTCTTTGTCTAAAATAAATTATAAAATTATATATATATTTAACTTTTAGAAGTTATTAATTATGTGATATATGATATTCTATTTTTAATTTTTTAGATGTTTTTCTGATTTATTGACTAATTTATTAGTTAAAAAAATATTACTTACATGTATTTTCCCTTCCAAAAATATATATCAGCACTTTGCATTGTAATAATTTGAATTATTATTTATTTCTCCATATATCATTCAGTAGAGTAGAGAACTATTTAAAAATTGGTATATTTAGACAATTATTAGTTGTTTTTCCATGTGTCTAATTTAGATATTTTTTGAAAAAAAATTCATGCTAGATAACCATCTATTTTAATTCATTTTAATTATTACTTTTTTATTATTAACTATTAACATTTTTAATTTATAATTTAATATTACACTTTAACTAACACTTTATAATATTGATGATTAAATGATGGTTATAATAAATTAAAATTGATGATGATGTAATATTTTTTTTAATAACTAAAGAATTAAAGAGAAATAAAATAGTAAGAGTGAAAATATTAAAAATAATGATTTTAAAATAGAGAAATAGAATAATTATTGGTGGAGATGGCAATAGGGATGAAGGTGACCCACACACTTGGATTCTATTACTTGCCATTATTATGTGGAGTCACAGCCTAGGGCATACACTCCCAATTGGATTCATTACTCGGTTGGTTAGCTTTGGCTCCTTGGGGAGACTATAATTCAAAATGGTTGATGAAGCTAATTAAGTGGATGGTAATTCATAATAAACCCTCCGAAATCACGGTTTAAGATAACGCCTTTTCTATTATTGAGATATAAATGCACCCTTTGATTTTTTATTTTTATTTTTATTTTTTGCCTCTTGCTAAAGTAATCAGTACTCTGTACAATAATATGCTAATAATAGCTACCAATTGAGGAAATAATAAATACAAAAGGATCAAGATGACGTGGATCAACTAAAACTCAAATTAAAGCTAACGTGAACAGACTGTTTTTACTTGTAAGCATAATAAAGTCTCATATTTGAACTTCAAATGATATCAAAATTGAAATAAATCTGATATATAAGTGTATATTAAAATTCAATAATTAAATTAATTATTTGTATAAACATATGTTCAAAATATATTTATTTAGTAACAAATAATGATATATGCAATGTTTTTAAATGGTTAAAAATAGAAGGAATTGAATATAATATTACATGCATTGATCTGAGGAGGGAACATGTTGAAATTATTGGGGACCAACGAGTGGGATATATCTTTGTTTGGCTTAATTACACTAAGCAAGGGGGAGCTATCAAAGGGAGAGTAGTGGAACAACGTATTCATATACATACCCTCATCATCCTTCAAAGATATCATCAATTGGATCATCTTCCCGATCTTTAGCAAATTGACAACTCAACCAATAAAGAGATAGAAATGTTCACACTGCTTGATAACTTTTGTTTTAGTTTCCACTGTTTCTCCCAATTTGATAAGTTGATAACTAATTCGCTGCAAATTTTAATTTTATTTAAGAGTACATTATTGGCGAATAGTTAAATTATTATAGACATAAGACAAAAATCAAACTTCTAACACTTGCTTAAACGAATGACTAATGTACTAATCACTAAAAAACTTAAGTTAGTTCGGATTACTTGATAGGTAGAATTGTTATAATGAGCGTACTACTAGTAGCTAAGAATTTAGTAAGAAAGAAACACTTCAAAATCAAAATACACATCAATATCCGATCTATGGATCAAACTTTAGCCCACTATGAGATTTCCGTTTGATTTGTAAATAGATATTAGTATGGGCAATTGGGCATGTTATAGTAGTAAATCTTTTTCTTTTTTTTTTTCACTTTTGAATATTTTATTTGATTCTCAAATAACAGAATTCAATCTCTTGCATTATTTTACAACACGGTATAAGTGCTTGACATGAGAAGATAACAGACATACGGTACTTGAGTCTTGAAGTACAATATTGGAAAGCAAATAATGATGGTATATACCAAAAATGTGTATACAATGTGGCCCACCCAAAACAAATCACAGTAAATTCGAATTTGATACTTTCATTCAAGAAAGATAAATAATGTTCAGCCAGAGATTAGAGCATTAGTTCAAATATATAGTGTATTTAGTATTCATTAATTATACTTAAAAATAAATATATAATTTAGATGTATATAATAAATTCAATTTCATTCTTCTTTATATTTTTAATTTATACTTCAATAGGAAAAGTAATTATCACTATTCACTTTAAATGATTTTCTTCCATCTTCACCCAAAATTTAACTTCAACCAACAATCACTCAACATTTTTCTTTTTCTTCAATTTTTCTCTTTCTCTTAATTTTTGCTTATCCGCTATTTTATTGGTTGATTGTTGATTAAAGAAAAGTTAATTCCGTGATTGAACCGTTTAATTAACCTAACCACGATTAACTTTTTTTTTCTTCCTTTTTACAAAAAATAGTCCTAAAGTCCAAATAAACACTGATTGAGAAAGTATTATGGGAAACTATAGTGTAGGCAAAGAAGAATAAGTTGATGAATAATTTATTATTCACATACATATGAATATGAGTGAATCCATATGGAATAGTACGTTGTTTTATATTTTTCTACTAAAGGTTGAATGGTCCTAAAGAGTAGTGGTCCATTGGTCACGTAGCCTTAAAGGTGCATCCTCCTTCTTCATGATGATGAAGAAGTTGATGATGATGATGTAGTCTTTTTACATATATTATTTAGGTATGGTGATGGAAGCATTGGAAGTCTCATCTTCATTAAATGGAATATTAAGACTATACTACTCTATCTTCCTTTGCTACCTATAGCTTGTGGTTAGATTTTATTACATTACAACTATACTACTACTACTACTTGGAATACTACTTTTTCATGATATTATACTTGATATTGAAATAGTAACCTCTCCTCTATCTTCCCCTCAAATTTTTAATGCAAAGAAGACACTTGAGACTAGTTAGGACCCTCTCTAATGCATGGTATTATCATGACTTAAGAAAACGTTCATTCTCTCCATCCATTATTTTTCTTACTAGTACATACTTTAATTTTTTTTCTTATTCTTTTTTATAAAACCATTATTAATTAGTACTAATTGATGAACGTTGAGTAGTTCATTTTACTTTTAGTTAAGGATAATTAATGAAAGTTTTCTGCTTAAACAAAAAATACGAGTTTTTTTAAAGGGTAGGCATATAGAAAGAAAGAAAAGGCACTAATTAAACTATTAAAGTGAAGTGGTGTAGCCACCGTAACGTAGCTTAGCTGTACTGTTTGCCTTCTTTTGTCTTGAGTTTCCCTACTGCTATCATAGCACTTATTCATCCATTATTTTATTTTATTAATTAATTGTTAATTAAAAAAAATTATTTTTCTTGCAAATTAAAACTGTTTATATATTATGCATTTTATTAATAAATATTTAAGGGGGCCTAACGTTTTTCCATTTGCATATGCATTTTTTTTACGGGAAATGGGGCCAACTGGCCGAAGTCGGAAACACTAAACTACACGTGAAATAGGTTTTTCTGTTCGTATTGGAATGGGCCGAAGCCCAAAACGGAAAACTGTTGCTACATGTGTCCAGAGCCACAGGGAAGGACATATAGTCTAGTAAAGCCCAACATAAGGCCCATTATCCGACCCAAAAAAATTTCAAATCCCGTGGAGCCTAACTGCCATTCAACCGTTAACTAACAAGTAACTACCATTCTTCTTCTTCTTCGTAAAACTGAGTCTGAAGCAGAAGAACCACAACGCACTCTCCCTTTCACACTTCACTTCAACTCATCCGCCATGCTCAAAGGTAAGCTCAAGCTTCCACTTCCACTTCCAATTCCAGACAATGCTCGCAGGATCTTTCCGGACCAGCTCGGCAGCTTGATTGCTGGAGGATCATCAGAATCGGAGGAGTTTGAGTTTGGTGAAGAGCTGGAACCGATTCATCCAGTCGCATTACGCTTCCATAGAGAGATTGACGATGCTGACGAAGCTATAGATAACTATGAAGGCGGCGGTGGTAATGGCATGGACCGTAAAACCCGGCAAAGGCCGAATAAGGATGCCGTCAATCCGGTTCCAGTGTTGAAGAAGTCTATTTCAGAGGAAGAGAAAAGATCTGATCTGGAACATGAGGTCAAACAAGATTTTCATTTTTTGCGTTTATTTTCGATGCATGATTTAAGCAGATTAACCTTGATTCTTTTCAATTTTCAAATCCTCTTGCTGTCAAGTGTTAAATGTTCGTGAACCGTTGTTCAATTATTTAAATTCTTTGTTACGTAGCTTTCTCAAAGGGAGATTAATTTGGAGAAGTTGCAAAGAATTGCTAGCACTGGTATTCCCGATGGAGGAGGCTTGCGTGCAACAGCTTGGAAGGTAATTCAATCGTATTTGTTTGTTGCAAGTATCAGTAGCTTTGATTTTCACGTAAACCTAAATCTTAGCTCAAGTTGTATATATGTTAATGTCAATATGCTTAGAGAAGTAACATCAGTCTAGGGGGGAAGTTTTATTTGTGTGATGTGTATATGTTTTGGTATACAAGCAAAGCTGATAGTCCTGATATGATTTCAACATATCCAGCTACTCTTGGGTTACTTACCTTCATCTCAGGACCTGTGGGAGGAGCAATTGAAAGAGAGTAGACAAAAATATGTTAATCTGAAAGAGGAACTTCTCCAGAATCCAGTAAGATGCTTCACATTTGTAATTCTTAGCCTAATCAGTTTATATTCATATTAACTTTTAGTTTCACTTGAAAATGTGATAGATTTTAGTTCTTGTTTTTACTCATTGTTGTATTGCTGAGTCTAAGTCAGAACTTATCCGGAAGGAAGGCGAAGAATTAAGTTCCGCAAACCAGCACGAGGAAGGCAGCAGTGATGGTCCATTAAGGCGACATGAAATTTCTCAGGAAGATCACCCTTTGAGCCTGGGTAAGACTAGTCTTTGGAGTCAATATTTTAAGGTAATTTTCTCCTCCATTTCAAAATTCAAAGTTTATTTTGGATAGAGGAGTTAATATACTAATCACTATACGTTCATCCTCTAGTATACAGAGACAATTGAGCAGATTGATCGAGATCTGCAGCGGACACATCCAGATATACCATTCTTTTCAGGGGAGTCACCATTTAGTCTTAAAAATAGGGTAAAAATGCTAAGCATTCTCCTTGTAATTTGGTTTAACCTCGAAGAAATAGTTTTTAGTTTTAGGATGTTCACAAGTCACAACTTGATTGAAGGTATTCATTCTTTCTTTGACCATAGGAAGCAATGAAGAATATCCTTCTCCTGTTTGCAAAATTAAACCCTGCAATTTGTTATGTGCAAGGCATGAACGAAGTATTGGCACCAATATACTATGTATTTAGTATTGACACTCACAAGCAAAAGGCTGTAAGCACTTTCTTTAGTTAGGTATACATAATTGTATGCTTTATTCATACTTATATACCTTGTTTTGTTTTAATTAGGAGAATGCAGAAGCAGATAGTTTTTTCTGTTTTGTTCGAGTCTTGGGGGATTCAGTGGATCATTTCTGTCAACAATTGGATCATAGTTCAAGTGGCATCCTTTCTGCTCTCTCTCGTTTGTCAGATTTACTGAAAGTAAATGATGAGCAATTATGGCATCATCTTGAGTTTGCAACAAAGGTTACCACATCCAACTTTTTTGTATTTTAAATTCAACTTGTTCTCTCTTATTATTTTAATTCTGATTGGAATTGATGCACTGAATGCTAATGTTGAACAGGTTAAACCACAATTCTATGCATTCCGGTGGATTACACTGCTACTCACACAGGAGTTTAAATTTGAGTCTATCCTAAGAATATGGGATACACTTCTGAGTAATCCTTTTGGTGTTCAGGTCCGTCTCTCAAGAACTCCAAAGTTGTGATTTAGAAGGAAATTAATGCTTAATTATGGTGTTGGATACTTGGATCTAAATGTACTTAATTTATTACTGTGTTTAGAACTTCTGATACTTGCTTACTATTGTCTATTGTGTTATATAGGATATGCTTCTTCGTATCTGTTGCGCAATGCTACTTTGTGTGAAAAGCAGACTCTTGAGTGGGGATTTTGTAGCTAATTTAAAGCTTTTACAACACTATCCTGAGGATATCAACTTAGAATACCTTCTTCAGGTAGCCCAAGACATTAGTCCTGACACTTCTTCTTATTGCTTATCCCTTTGATTTACACATATACACCTCTTTTTTGTATAATTTCATTATCGTGTTTTGTAAATTCAACGTTAGTTGAATACCTAACAGCGGAAGAAAATTTCCATTGTAAATATCAAGATATGCTATGCCAACAAGAAACCAAGCTAAGGTTTTAAAATGGGTAAATAATAACTAACAGACGAGAAAAAGAGTAAAAGTCTAAAAGGTGCCCGTAGTTTAATAACTTAAGCAATTAAATTTAGGTCATGTTTTTCAGCTTACTCCATTCGTTTTTGACTCCCTTTATGGCTTGATATATTCAGCTTGCTGCTATATTTATTATGTTATCTATGTACAATTGTACATCAATACATTTAGTGTTCTGTACTGTGTTCAATTTTAGGAATTTGAAGATGCTTATGAACCAAGGTTCTTTATTGGTTCACAATTAATATACTAGTAAACTAATAACTATACCGTATGTGCATGCGTACTATATTATATTGGTTAAATTAAATCACAACAATGTATGGAGTTATTATGTGTGCATTTTAATTTTAAGTTGTATCCCTTCTCTTTATCTTTTAGAATATAACATAAATTATATACGTTAAAACTTCGACCAAATTTTAAATAATATGGACTATTACACTTATATGAAATATTTTAATTATTTTGTTTTGATAGAATTAATTAAAAGTTAATAACAAGTGATATTATTTTAATGATTTTCTACCACTTTTTTTTTAAAAAAAAAAATAGGCTCATGATTGCCGCATGGCACATGTTATTACACATGATTTTTTAGTTCAAATTCGATTAATATCACTTTTAAATTTATAATTATGTTCCAATTAACAAAAAAAAACTTGAAAAACTCAAAATTTTTAATTTTAACAAAAAAGGCCCATATATAAAATAATTAGCCGAATTGTGCGTTTATATAATATTTTGATACAACTGTGGATAAAGAAAAACGATTATAAGATTATTTATTTGTATTTATGTATTTGTTAATATGAGTCTTGTCAAAATTAAAAATATACTTTATCTAGATGAATGCTAATATAGCAAAGTAAAACATGCAACCGTTTTTAAAAATAAAAATTTAATTTATTTAATTAATAAAAAATGTTAAAAAATGGACCCTTCAAGTATGATGATGTAATGAATTAATGAATTTATAAGTAAATGCAGCACCTTCAAAGTGAGTTATAAAAATATTTCTAATAGATACAAGAAAGGTAAAAAGTGTAAAATTTTTAAATCCATCACAAAACAGATGTTTATCCGAGCAACCCAAAGTTCCAAAAATCAGGAATCTCTAGCATTTTCTAATTATTATTTTTATCCAAAAACAATAAAAAGATGCATCGTATTTCTTTTTTTACTTGAGATGCATCCTTTTAACTTGACACAATAACATGTCCCGGTATCACCTTTTGCTTTTAATTATTGTTATTATATGTTAAAAAGAAAGAAACAATATCAACGGACTTATACGTTACAGAAAATATTAAAGATTTAGATTTTATTAGAAAAATATGTGAATTTATATTTATATATTATTTTAATTTTTTTAAAATATAAGGTATAAAATCTGTATTATAAAAAAATTTTTTATATCTGTATAAATTTATATCTGTACTGAATAACTTTCTTAATAATTAACGAAAAAATTTAGGATATACTGGTGTATCGATATATTATTAACTTTTAATCGTTTATCTTAATTTTTTATATATTATATAATTTTGTTAATTAAGATCAACGATTAAAAACTAATCGTATATTAATACACCGATATACCTGAAACTTTTTCTTAACTATAATCCATAACTATATATTTTTTACCAACATAAATTTGAAGAGTCTTTAGTAAAATATACAAAGAAATTATAGGACTAATTAACAATTTTAATTAATATTAGTTAATACTTTGAGTTAGTATCTTATTTCTATACTATTAAAATTTAATATCTAATCTTTGGAGTATTAGCCAAATATTACCTTTAAATTATATAATTAACATTTACCATAATAATAATAGGCATTTTGCTTTGTTAAGATCCCCTATAAAAAAAGAAAAAACTATCGTTAAATAAAAAATATAATAACGAAAGAAAACCGTTATATGTCTATCAAAATTTATTATCATTTATAATTATTTAAATATTAATTTGAATTATTAATTAAAATATAATATTAAATTATTAAATAAAACTGTTGAGAGTTAATAACTAAAATAAATTAAAATTAATTACCATTTAATATTTCTCTAATTAAAATACTAAAAAGTCAATATTTTTATTTATGGTAATTAGCACATAGATTTTATAAATATATTTATATATTTTTAATATGAATCAATAAAGAATAATGCTATTTGAACAAGTGATTTTGGCCAATCAAATGCAATCAAGTGGTTTATTTCTATACTGAATAGAATATTATTTCGATGTCAAATAGTATAAAAAAGTGCACATAAATAAAGTTCTATTTGACACCGAAATTATCTTCTATTTAGCATAGGAATAAATAACTTGGTTACTTGATTGGCAAAAATTATTTGTTTATGTAAAATTATTGAGGAATAAAAATATGCTAATTAATTAAATATTTAAAAAAAATTATATTATATATCAGCACGCATGGTTGTTGGTGTCCTCAATTCTCATACTTCACATTTCACAAATCACACCATCACTATTTCCCTTATTATAATATAATAAAACATAAATAAATATAGAAATATTTAATATGGATTGATTGCTCTCTCTTCTCTCAGAAAGAAAAGAAAAACAACTCTCTCTTCCTCACTCTCCACTTTCTCCCAAAACCTTTACCACATACATCTCGATTCATTCATTCATTCATTTCCATCTTCTTTCTTCTTCTTCTCTCTCTCCTCTCTTCTTTGAAGAACCATCACCATCACCATCAAATCAACACGCATGTCTCCAATGATGACCGCACAAGGTGTGGTGTTTGCAACCGCCATGGCTGTCTCCGGCACGGTCATCCTCCTCGCTCTCCGACTTCAGAAATCCTTCCCTCCGACGCAATTCCCCTTTCACGAAATCCCTACTTCCCAAACTCCCAAAACTCTCCGATCTTGCATTTCCTCCGGTATGTCTACTTTCTCTTTCTCTCTCTCTCTCTCTTTTTCCTTCCCCTGTTTCCCGTTACGCATTCACAAGAAAATGCAAAAGCCTTAGTCTTTGGCCCTGCTTTAACCCTAAATTCACGGTGATTGTTGTTACAGCGGGCAAGAAGAGTGTGAAGAAGAAGAAGAGAGTGCACTTTGCAGAGGACGTCATGGATTCTTGTGGAGACGGAGAAGAGTTCAGGAGAAGGATGAAGTCAAACTCAGAATCAGAATCAAAGGTTGAAACTTGCGGAAATGGAGAGAGAAGAAGAAGAAGAAGAAGAGGAATGCCAGAAAACAGAGTAGCTTTGTATAACGGAATTCTAAGGGATCGTGTGGCCCAACGTTTGGCCTACTCTTGTTGATTTGCTTCTCTCTCACAATATGAATATTCTTCTCATTATGCTTCTCTTTCTCTTTCTCTATGTCTTTTTTTTTTTTTTTTTAATTTCTAAGAAGAATTTACAATTTAGTTTAGGAAGTAGTAGAAGGCAGAGGAGATGGGCCACCACCACAAGAAGCATAGCTCTTTTTTTCAGTGTTAGTGAATGGTGATTTGTGATTGGATGATGGGTTTTCCTTGTGAGTTGTGAAGAGGAGAGTTTTTGTTGATATTTGTAGGGTAATCTTCTAGGCCTCTCTCTCTCTCTCTTCATAACTCTAAATCCATCTATTATCTTGTTTCTTTCTCCTTCTTTTTTACCTTTACCTTTTTCTTTTTCTACTTAGAAAATGTATTGTGATCTGTGACATTGTGAATACAAATAATAGAA
Organism: Stylosanthes scabra; assembly: GCA_036250425.1. Lineage (NCBI taxonomy): Eukaryota > Viridiplantae > Streptophyta > Magnoliopsida > Fabales > Fabaceae > Stylosanthes > Stylosanthes scabra. The sequence continues at coordinate 124,487 of JASCZI010030268.1, forward strand.
TTCTTGTGATGGAAGAAAAATCAAGATACATTGTTTATATATTTTTAATTTACGGTAATGCTTCATGTTTTGTAATACTCATTTTTATACTGATATTTATATGTATAGATTTTATATTATATGATTGGGACCAATTCCATATCGAGAATAGGAGTATCCCAACTTTGGAATTGAAGGTAAAGAAAAGTATCATTTTGGGGTTAAACTTTGATTAGGTCCAATAAATATGGATGGATGGTATTGTTTGTATTGATAAGTTAGCAATTAGCATGTATATGGGTGGGCCAATATGCAACATGCGTGAACCTAAGATATGGAGGCCATATTTAGGTTGTAAACGTGATAGAGTGCTGAAACAATAACATGGACAACTGAACATAGTCATGTGCAAAGGGTAGTTCCCTTTCGCAACAAGTAAGTAAAAGCTTTACCTAAAAACCCACCCAATACACTTAAAAGAATTGACATTGACCTAACCTTCTTCAACACCCTTACTCAAACTCATATTTATCCCTACATATATGCTAAAAATATTTTTTTTTAATTAATTTGTCATATTATTACAAATAAATTTAATTATGAACAATTTGATTTTTTTTTTTTGTCTTGAGTTGAATGGATGAATTACTCCAACCATATTTGTTGGACTATAATATTAACATAAAACAAAGCTAGCTAAACCAATATTTCTTCCTAATGAAAGTGGACTGTTTTCCAAACCCGCAAGCTATCGAAAAGAATTTCAATGACAAATGAATTAGGTCCCAATTTTGAAAATCAAGATGAGTTTATTTAGTTGTTAGCTTACTAGTTTGTTTAAATAAGTGTTTCGATTCAAATCATGTCATGTAATAACTCATTAGTTAACGATAAATCTTTTAATGAAATTTAGTTCTGCGGTGGATTAATTCTTGACCTAGTAGAGTGAGAGATATCATGAAAAACAAAGAAAAATTCCCAACTTTGAAGCTCTTGTTTCCTTATTATATGCATTGCAATAATTTGATTAACTATAATTTCATTGTATATCCCTAGATACTACCGTGATTAGCATAACTTTTCAATAATTGTCTTCTGGTTTAACATTACACGTAATTGAATGCAACTCACTTACCATTATTATATCTAATGCTTTTTTTTTTTTTTTTCAAACCTTAAACTACAATTTAGATTTTTCTTTTCCTTATATGAGAAACTCACCTCACTTTTTCATTTCTAATAATATGGTGGGAATTTACAGAGAGAGAGAGAGAGAGAGTGAGCAAGAATGTTGTAACAAGTTTGGGGATCACATGACATTTTGTTCGTTTTACTATCTCCAAAACCATGTTAAGAAAAGACACATTGTATGGCATGGCAAGTGGGGTGTTATTGGAGACAAGAAAAAGCAGAAAAAGGAGTCGAGAGAGCAGCAATAACAGCATAGCCAACTGAAAATAATTTTGTTGAGGTCAATTTGGGTATGCATAATTCATTGTTTAACAGAATCTCTTATCTCAGCTTCTTTGTCCCATTCCTCCTTAACTAACTCATCAACCATGCGCAATATGCATTTATATATTTGAAAACCGGAAATTTCTTTTATTAGAGTAGAATCGGTCAAAAGGATAAATAGCAAACATTTTTTTATGAGAATCTTTTGTGGAATTTTTTTATCCTAAGAAAAACAATTTTTACTCATCATTACATTACCCAATCTATCATTTTGTGAGAAGTAAGAAGAATTCATGAAGTGGGCTACAATATCTACAACATCAAAATACAATCTATAATAAAGTTTATATAAATAAAAGGGAAAAATTGTCCCAAAAAAAGTTTTAAAAAATAAAAAGAGAAAAATATATTTATACTCCAAACCTTTTTAAAATAGTATAAATGCACCTTTGATTTTTAAAAAAATACTAAAGTGTCCCTCATTTTTGAAAAGTTGGGACTACCATGCTCTTTTATCATAATGTGTAATCGAAGGTGAGTGTGTAATAACACTGTCAAAATGAGATTTTGTGAGAAACGAATGAGAGGAAAAACAATTTAATTTTATCTATTGCATATGACCTTCGTAATTTGAAAATAAACAATGTCATTTTGAACATAGGAAGCGAGAATAGATCCATGCTGGACACACTGAGTCAAAGCGAGACCCTAAACCCTAAACCCTATACGAGCATTTTCCGTTGTCATTTGGTGAGTCAGACCAACGAAGAAGTATAATAGTCCCATTTTTCAATGGTGAGGGACACTCTAAAATTTCTCAAAAGTTAATGCTACATTTATACTATTTTAAAAAAATCGGGAGTATAAACATTATTTTCCCTAAACATAAATTTGGACGATTTTAATCTTAAAATGATAAATACTTTTTCTCTAAATATTGTCTGAAAAATATCCTAAAGATCTAAACTACAAAAGTATTCTAAAAATATTTAAAAATGATAAAAGTATTATGAAGTAAATTATTTAAAAATCTTAATAATAATAGAGTGGTTTTAGTTAATAATAAAATATTAGTAAATAATTAGCCAATAAATAATATATAAAAATTACACAAAAATTAATTATTCGAAATAATAAAAAATTAATAATCTAAAATAATAAAAACAAAACATTCTAAATAGTAAACAATATATCATCCCAAATAATTAATAATATTAACATGACGATGATGATAACAAAAATTGTTGGTTAGTTATTAATTAAAAAATATTAACCACTAATAGTTTCTCTTAGTAATACTAAGATAAGATGTGTATTAGCCAAATCCTATATTTTTAAAAAATTAAATTATTGGAGTGAGTGCAAGGATGGAGTTGCATATGTTCAAAAAATGCCAAAAGGATCAGTTGCCCAACCAACACATATTGAGTGTTTGACCAATCATCATCCCCACAAATGGGAAATAAATAATAAGACACTTCATCAAATAAACTCCCATATGTCCACATCCCCTCCTCATTCTTATATCATTCGACAAACCCATGTGAACTTCATTTCATATCTCTTTCTTTCTTTTAATTTCAGGTATTATCTTTCAACTCATGATAATAAATCGAAAACAAAAACTTAAACAAATTCTTAATAATGAAGTGTGAATGCTCAAAGAAAGATCTTAGATAAAAAAATGAACCCAATTCATCAAGTTAGGTCAAGTCAAGAAACTAGGTTAGTAGTGGTGGTGAAGCTTGTATGGTTGTTAAAGGTGGTGATTAATACATGTTGATAACAAGTTAGTTAGTTAGCTGATGCTGTGTTTCTTTCAATTGACCACAAATTTGTGCTTGGACTTTAATTTGGAGTTGGACTAGTTCAAAATCATCAACCAGAATTTGGGACCAATGATAATAATGTAATGTTTTTTAGTAAAGGACAAAATTTGGAATACAAATTTAAGAAAGACAAGATTATGAATAAAATTTTGAGGTGGTGGCTAACACGACAGTGTGACAATCATTCACATTCAGTGAGAACACCATGTGAGCTATGAATATAAATTATTATTTCTAAAATTAAAATTGGCTATCCAAAGCATCGAAAAGCTCCCAGATTTGCTTTGATAATTTTTTTTTCTTGACTTGTCAGAGCTATGGTAATTAATTAATTAGCAATTGTTATGATGATTAAAGGGGAAAAAATTCCTGCAATAATGGAAGCATAGAAAAATGAATTTGCCTTCTATCCATGTTACTAGTGCTTCCAACAACTACAAAAAATAGATAAAATAAAGTGAAAGTGTGAAACCATATTCTGGAAATTAAAAATTAAAGAACCGCATGCAATCAATCATTTTAAATTAATGGATATAGATATGGATTTTGCAAGGATATGTTTTGTTCACACTTTTATTTCCCCTATCTATCTCTATAATTTTGGCAAAGTAAAGTTATTGTCAAATGATATAGTTGAATTGACATTGAACCTGATTGTGATTCCTTATCTGATGAGGCAAGCAATTTTAGGCCACAAGGTGGAATATATAGAAGGATGGGTTCTTGTAACCAAATTAATTACCAAGAAAATACCACAAATTCAGAATACCATATTTTTGGATAATGCATCACTTGGATATATTAAGTTTTTTTAACTTATTATATAATCCTATAAATCAGGAATCACACTTTGGCCTGTTCTGGCTGCTCAAAATTGACAACTAATAAGGTAGCAATAAGTGAGCCGGTTTAGGGTTTTTTATTTATTTAAATTTTTTAATACTATATGCACAATGTGCATAGTGCTTTTTAATTTAATAATATATATTAAAATTGGTCAAATTATTGGTTGTTATAGTGACCATTTAGCTTTGTATGAGATCCTCAAAAAATGGCAGCAACCTTATTGTTGGTTGGTAATGTGGGAGTTAAATTCCAGAAACCACTTACAAAATTTAAGAAATTTTATAATATATAGTCAAATTAAAAGTTAATCCGGTGGAACATGACACACTCACACATACAATTCATTTTTAACGACGCCCCTTAAATTACCTAATTTAATTGTATATATTAAGTACGAGATAATACGCATTAATTTAAAACTACTTTAAATATTATCCATAATTAGATTTGAATAATATCTAAATTAAATTTTATAAAAGAAAATGAAGATAACATGAAAGGAAATACCATATTAAAAATATTTAACAGCTAAAATTATTAAATTATTATAAATTATGGTGTATCTGGAAATATTTTTGATATTATTATATCAACATGTAACGCACCCTTAATTTACCCCTAAAGCAAGATGACATTTGCAAATCACACCAATGCTAATTAATTTGATTAACTTTGCCTGTGACCTCATCAACTTTATGGATTTTTTAATGTAGAAAAAGATGAAAGGGAAGCTTCTGGGAAACATAAGGTTGTAACAATGTGGACCACGTATGCAACGTAAGTGACTACGTGCCACTCCACCTGTGAAAAAAAAATAAAAAAGAGCCAATGCTTTTTGCCTAATTCTAAAATAACAATAATAAATTAATAACTAACAGTAATCTTAATGTACACCCTTACTCCCTCTGAAGTCTCAACCAACCATTTTATATTTATATAATAAATAAAAGACTCGCCAATCATGTTCCTGGATCATACCTCATTCTTATCTATGATACAGATTGTATTATATACTAAACAACTTGGATGAATTCGCTTGATGATTAAGAGTTTCTTATTAAATAAATAATATATGTTAAAATGACCTCTAATATTAATATTGTAGAAAAAGTATAAAGTGTTTTCACTATATCCAATATTTTAATATTTTCAGTCTTAATTTTATTATAAAATAATTTATGATTGAAATCAATTTAAAATTAACCACTAAAAAATAAAAACACCTGCAATCACGAAATACTTGCTGCGTCTCCAATTTAATAACAAAGAAGTTAAGTTGTGTAAGGTGGGTGGGTGATACCGTCATTCCCCTACTATATATACTATACTTGGTAACTTGAAAATTTTCTTTACATTATAATTGGTACACAAGGGCGGCATGAGATAACGTACCTTACTATAAAAATAATAATTTGATTCTATTCTTGTCCTTTAATAACAATATTAATATATGACATCAGCTTATATGTTACTATTTGTAAATGTGTAGTTGAAATCTATGACCATATACAGCACATATTATTTAATAATAATAATAATAATAAAATATTAGAGATAGATCACCAATTATTCTTCAATTACATGCATGGTCGTTATTGGAGTAATGTCTGTAATTCAGTATAAAGGGTAATGTTTCAATACCAGAATAATCATATTTAACCACAACCTGATGTAAAATTAAACAAAAAGAGCCAACTATAGACCAGGTCCAGGAGTTTAAGAATAATAATAAACAAAAGAAGATGGGATTACCAACACGCTTCTAGTTTCCCGTGGGCAGATTAAGTTACTTTTTCTACCTGGATTCCTTTTTGTCACTACATATATAAATTTTCTAATTGCCGTTTAAAAATGTAAATTCAAAATCTTTAATCCTAAACCGTTAAAAAATAGGGTTAAAAGAATAATTTTACAATAAAAGTTAGTTTATATTAACAAATTAAAAATGTTTTTTTTTTTTATACTTAATCATTAGAAACCTAAATTTAATAGAATTAGATATCAACAGAAAAATTAATTAAATAATTCTATACATATATAAAAGTATCAATCATATTATTGTATATAAAAAATTAAGTACAAGACAATTCTTACGTATAAAATACTTGTTGATAAAAATAAAAAAAAGCCATCTTGCTGAAAAAGATTTTCTAATATAAAAACATTATAATGTGATAAGGTAATGTTTTAATCACTTTTAAATTTATAATTATTTATAAATTCTATCATCTTAATTTAATAATAATTAAAGTATTTTTTTTTAAAATAATTAATAACTTTAGAGGAGATTAGTCCGAACCTGAATATACATTGTATTAGGACATTTATACGGTACATAAGTAAATGATAAAAATTTAGATTTTATTATAAACATATAAGATGTATATCTGTATTATATTTTAATTTTCAATAATTTTATTTGCACACTAAAATCAGCCACTAATATATAATATACATCAAAATACAAAATACACATTAAAAATAAGTTAAACTGCATATGTATTTTGTATTTTGATACGTATTATACACTGATGACGGCTTTGATGGCTGATTTTAGTATACATCTAGCATAACTCATTAATTTTTGTGGGATGAAAGGAATAAAATATGTATTATAAAAAAAATATTTTATAACTTTCCATTGCATTAACATAATAGCATAGACGCAGGACCACCCTAAAATGAGGTGTTCCAAAACCATAGGGCAAGCATAAGCATGCTGAGTTTATTTTGTTCCCAACCATGGTCCACACAGGGAAATGCAAAACCCCACCATCAACCTTATTCCAATAGTTTTGTCACACCTAATTGTACATTTTGTATTCTAATTCCATAATTTTCAAAACTAAAAAACAGACCGTACAAGCAAAGCATGCTTTGCAACTGGTAGGTGAGGTTGCTTCTTCCAGCAACTGAGTCATCACTAATGAGTTTATGTCAATATTAATTATTCTATTTATTATATTTATTGTCTCTCTTTTTTCTTGCTGACTTTTGTGATGATTCTTTTGTCTTGGTTGCTGACTAATGAGAATGCTGTGTCATCCATTTATTGATTGAAAAAGAAAAAAGGAAATACAGTAATAAGCGTTCATAATTATTTCTATTTTTTTCTCCTTATAAAAATCATATTTACATCATACGTTATATTTGCTAAGAAAAAGTGAAAAACTAGTTTTTTTTTTTTTTATTTGGTAAACAAGAAAAACACATTAGTATGGGGACTTTTTTTTTGTCAATCACTCCACTTTGTTTTTGCGTGGGTCAGTTATGGCAGATAGAGGCCCATTTACTATAAAACCCAAAAGGCCCAATATAGCCCAATAAAGGCCCAGTTTGGTTTATTGCTGCAAACCTTGCTTCACCTTCTGATCGTGCTTGTTATTACCCTCAAACGGCGACGCTGCTAGTTTGGTTTCAGTGACCCTCCACACCACGCTTTTCATCTGTCTCACGAATTCAGGTATGTCTCTTTCATTTCGTTTTCATTTATTGTCCATTTTCTCAAGCTCCTTCTTTTTTTTTTTTAGAAGATTTCTGGTTAGTAGTAGCTGAATCTGTTTATGCCTCGATACATCTACTTTGATTTCCAATGTTGCATTCTGTTTTCTGAAATTTGGGATTTTCGTTTGAATTACACATGGTTTCTGCTTGCTGCCACTCTGTGTTTTCCTCTTTGCATAAAAATTGAATCTTTACAAAGATAATACATCATTATAACCTTCTTGTAAAGGGGATTAAAAACTGGAAATCGATTGTTATGTAATTCAATTTCTATGTTTCTATAACCTTGCAAGGTCTATTGTAGTGTGAAGAAAATTTGGGAGTCATAAGTGATTGTTTGTCATTTTGTTATTCGGTTATTCTCTTATTGGTTGGTTGTTTCTGGACGAGGGTTTATGTATGATAGTTTTTTGTTGGTTTTCTCCCTCAGAAGCCATGAAGGTGAGATCATCTGTGAAGAAGATGTGTGAGTTTTGTCGGACGGTTAAACGCCGGGGACGGGTCTATGTGCTCTGCACAGCAAATCCTAAGCACAAGCAAAGACAAGGCATGTCAACATTTGCTAATGAAGCACCATCTCATCCAGTGTATGTGTTCTTTCATTTATCCTTCCATGTGTTAAACTGTAATACTAATATCTGCCTGTGGCATGGATAAATTGTACAAGTGCAAATGCTATATACTCCATGAGCACAGATTTTTCTTCTTTTCTGTTTGACCATATCTGTTTATGTGCTACAATATTTGCTTTCGAGTATCCATTTGCTGCTGCCTTCAATTCTGATTCATGTACTCCCATAATTCCTATTGGATTTTCAGTAACTAGATTGCTAAAATAAATGCAGTTCATCGGAGATAAGCAGCACCAAGCAAGAGATTGTTAGGCCAACTCACAGTTCGCGAACAGGACTGGCGTGTCTGATTCCACAAAGGCACAGCTTGGCTATGTTGTATGGATGGAGGGTAGGCCTGGCCTCTATTATGTCTAAGAAATAGGAGGAAAAGATAATTAGTAATTTTGAATCCTAGTATTAGGATGAATAAACATGTAGTGATAATCAACAAATACTGGATTAAGGCCTCTGGCTCACTCGCTCATTCCTTTGTATTTGATTAAGTTGCTCCTTAATTTAATTTTTGTTCTGTGCCATATTTGATGTACTACACTCAACAAAAGAAACCCTTTATAGAATGTTTTGATGTTCAAGTATGTTATTGGTGGAATGCAATGAATGAAGATCACTCCCTCAATCTTGTGTTTGCTGGTCATAATGATCCAAATCAGTAAATTGAATATTTGCATTGTATTGATAAATATGGGTTGGAGCTGCAGAATGAAAACCATACCCCGAGAGCCCCTTCAGCTTTGAATCAGTGTGTAAAAATAGGGGTTATGAAGCTAGTATTGGTTTATCAAGTGATCTTGAGCAGAAGATTGAAACCAGATCTGTAGATTGCAATTCCTGTCAATTTTTTCACTTCCGAAGTCATCTTTAATGTTGAGTTATTTGAAAGGAAAATATTATCAATAATGCTCTGAATCCTGTACTTTTCAAATCTGTTCTTCAACTAAGTGCCATCTATATATAATACATGAAATTTGTAGAACATCTACAATTTTTAAGTAGTTATTCAAAAAAGGGAAGAGGTTAACCAAAAGTGAAAAATAGTAAAACGTCACTTAAAACTAGTTAGAGAATAGAATGGATAAGATTAATCTCAAACTTTTTCCCCACTAAGACTAACATTAGTTGACGAGAATAAAGTTTTACCCAATTGAGTGCGGGGACTGGGGAACCAAGTCAAAGAACAAATAGTAAGCTATTTTTCAAAGTGAAAGGAAAACATAAAGACCAAAGAGAACTACCATACCAAGGAATTAATATGATTTAAGTCGTTACAATATTTGTGACTAAATAAAATAAATTATGGATATCATATTTCATCAAACCGAATATTTGTGACCAATGCAGCATTGCATTTAAAAATTACTAGTTACAAAACTACTATCACATGATTCAACCTCAGCTTGCCATCAGGTGGTAATCACCATGCAAATCCAATCATAGAGCCAAAAAAGTGGGAGGTTAAACATAGCCGCCAATCAATAAGATCACAAGTTTGGAGAGCCCTTGAGAAATAAACAGATCATAACAACAGCTTAAATTGAAAGGCCTATGCCGGAGCATTGGGATCTTCTGGGTCACCACTGCCAGCAACTGGTGGCGGCTGATCCACATGATCAGTTACCAAAATTGAATTCTGTTTCCCTTGGGAGCTTGGAGACATTCCCGGATTGGAAGCTCGAACCTCTGGTTCTCTAGAATCCTTTTGATCAGAATGGTGTTGATCTGTCCTATCACGCCTATCATAGCTAGGACTTCTACGGGGACTTCGGCTGCGGCTGTAACTGCGGCTGCTACTCCGACGAGGGCTAGGGCTACGGCTATAGCTGCGACTCCGACTGCGACCACGCGACCAACTACGGCTTCGGCTGCGGCTCCTGCTCCAGCTCCTACTTCTGCTGCGACTCCTACTACGACTTCTGCTACTATAGTCCCATGTACGCACTCTATCTGGGCTACGGCTACGGCTTCTGCCTCTATTCCTGTAACCAACATCTCTTCTGTTGTCAAATCGCCCACGTCCTCGACCTCTTCCTCTTCCATCCATGCTGAATCGATCATTTGGACCACGTTCACCTCTACCCCACCCAGCATGACCACCACGAGGGCCACCAAATCCTCGGCCCCTATTGCCCCTACCACCAAACATATCACCTCTCCCACCTTGACCACTTGCACCATGAGCACCAAAGCCACCATCCCTCATGCCACCGTCATTGCTGAATCCACTTTCCCTCATGCCACCCCGGCCACCAAAGCTACCATCCCTCATGCCACCCCGACCACTGAAGCTACCATCTCTCACGCCACCCCGACCACTGAAGCCCCCATCCCTCATGCCACCACGGCCACCATTATCCCAACGCCCACCACCACCACCAGAGTCAAAACGACTCATCCCACCACGATCTTTTCCAAAGTTTGGTGGTCCACGCATGGTCATCTGTCTTAGCTCTGGAGGCACATACTGGTTTGCACCCTCCAAGACTTTGATTAAATCAGCTGCATGTTTCCAGTCCTGCTCTGAGAAAAAGGTGTACGATACTCCAGTAGCACCTGCCCTTCCAGTTCTTCCAATTCGGTGTACATAATCCTCAACTCCAGTGGGGAAATCATAGTTTATAACCACCCTGTCAAGTGGAATATTCACAAATATTCAACAAGATCTATACAACATATTAAAATTCACAAAAAAATCTTAAAAGCCAGAACGTCCTATCGAACAAGGTGACCTTTTTTCCTAGCACATCCCATAGTAAATGAATTGAAGTTCATGACTCAATATGTTAACTTCAGGAAAAGTACCACGGATACAAAGAGGCTAACCTTATATCCTTGATATCAAGCCCACGAGCAGCAACATCAGTGGCAACTAAAACTGGTGACTTCCCACTCCGGAACTGATTTAAAACCCAATCCCTCTCACTTTGAGACTTGTCACCATGAATTGCAGAAGCCCCATAATTGCGACCGATACTACGGGCAAGTTGATCACATAACCTCTTTGTAGAACAAAATATAATAACCTTTGAGCCCCGCTCTTGGGATCTGAGGATCTGCTCTAGACGCCTCTGCTTCTCCATTTGAGGGACAAATTCAACATACTGCCAATTATAACATACTAGATAAGCAATATTTTTCATGGTGTACATATGAGACAATATCAAAAGAGCAACAAAAACATACAAGCAAGGTCATTAATTGAATTACAGTGCTAATTTATTACCTGTGTGATAGCTTTATTTGCAGCAAGCTCATCAACACTTCCAATGTTAACCTGAACAGGATTAACTAGCAGGTCACTGGCAATTTTTCTTACTTCTTTTGGCCATGTTGCTGTATACATGAGAGTTTGCCTGCGTGGTGGAATCTCATTCACAATTTTCCGGATTTGAGGTTCAAAACCCATGTCAAGCATACGAT
>JASCZI010030268.1:136252-146803 GCA_036250425.1 Stylosanthes scabra
ATTGAGTCGACCAGGTGTGGCAACAACAATGTCTGCACCTCGATCTAACTCTTTTAGCTGTTGGGCTTTGGGAGCTCCACCATACAAACACTATAATGGGGGCAAAATCACAATGCATCAACAGGTAACAGCACATTAATAGGAAAAAAGGAAAAAACTATACTTTGGATCAAGTAGAAAACCCAAGACATACCGTGCAAGAGAAACGTGAAGATCTTCCAAATTTGACAGCCTCATCTTGGATCTGTGTAGCAAGTTCACGTGTTGGTGCTAAAACCAAGACAGTGGGGCCATTCAAAGGATTATTCCGTCTCTGCCTAAGAAGAATGAATGCAGGCATTAAGTAGCCCAGTGTTTTGCCAGATCCTGTTTTCGCAATTGCCACTATGTCCCTACCTTGCAGTGCGACTGGCCATGTTTGAGCCTGAATTGGTGTTGGGTTTGAGAAGCCAGCAGAATATATCTGAAATGAAACAAATGCGGGAAAATCATCTTCATGAGCAGTGCAAAACAGGTATGTTTTGGTTTTTAAATATGTAGTTGCATTTTAAAAATGTACATAATTTAGCAAACAATGAAACAAAAGGACCCATAGGTTATGGTTGCTTACTGAAGCAACTTGAGGCAATTAAAAAGGAGCAATAAAGACATGAGTGACGGAGCCAATATGCAACAAATCCCATATCACATAGGGTGAAATTTGAATGAAGGGCCAACCACCCTTTTAGAAGATGCCCATGAAAGGCTCCAACCATCCATTTGCAGGCTCCAAAAATCAGAATAGTAGTTGCAAGTATAAGTGTGCCAATAGCAGATTAGCAGTGCAGCGTACGACATATGCTCCTGCTCTGGAGCAGATATCGCACCTGCGACAAGCAAGAATGAGTTTAAAAGTAAAATTTATGTAAAACCATCCCTTTATTAAGAAGTACCAAAGCATGCAATATAATAAAACAAGCGATAATACACTTACCTCTCTCAAAATCTCTGGAGGAAATCCAGTAGCATCAAATGTCATAAAAGGAGGTGGAATGTTGTCACCCTGTCCATTAAGACCCCAATATGTATGATGTAAGAAACAGCCCATCAAACTTAAAACATGGGTAGCAATTTGACTACGAAATAAAACCATTTATACAAACTGTAGCAAACACCACTTGTATGTGAAAAATCAAAATTGTCCAGTCCAAATGACGCAGGTCATACCCTATATATGGTGTAATATATATGAACAATCATGGGATTGTTTTGTCTTTAAGTATAACAATTGCAGTATGTTTGGTTCATCTTAAGTTCACAATATCAAATTTATCAATCATGACAAGGACTTTTAAAATCTAAGTCATTTCAACAACTCTCATAAGCTATTGATCAGGATATTAAAACAAAAACCATACATGACAGGCTGCCTAAAGAAAATACAGACCGTTGCTGTAACTTCATGTTGCTGACAGTAAATTTCAGCAGGCGTCATATCAGTAGCATCTGAAGATCCAATATAAGGAGGTCCTTTCAAGGAGTTACTTGGGAGAGGTGGATGCCCGCCTACTGGTGGAAACATGTTCTGCATTGGATGACCTGGCATACCACTTCCATTTCCACTAGGCATCACATTTTGAAAAGGGCCACTGCCCATTCTCATATCCTGCAAAAATGTGGAACAGATATATCAAGGCCAACAGCATTTAGTCAGACATTAACATGCATTATAGGGAAATAATGATGACCAAGGAGCAACTTAAAATTGATTATAACCAAATCATAGGAAAGGTGGAGCATTTTCACAAAATTTGAATTAAAAAAAAATGTGTTGTTGCTTTTTGTTCAGACATGCATGATTATCAACAGACTGTTGACAAATTTAAAGGGGAGTAGATAAACAAAAAAGAGCAATCATGACACAGATTGTAGAGCCATGAGTGAATTATATTAACTAAATCACCAACATATATGACTACAGGACAGAACAAAAAAACCAACAAAAAACAGCCAAAGCTTTAGGGTGTTTAGAGCCTTGAATTCCTATGTTATGCATATTCGATTATTATAAATATTCAATGTCTTAGTGTGTAAAACTTTATAACATGAATCCACCAACAATTGGTCCAATCATATTGAGAGAAAGGTATTGCTGATTTAAAATTCAAACTCAAGAAAATACCTGCTGCTTTGTTGAAATGGGAATTGGTGCAATATTTGGCTGCTGAGGACCCATAGCTGGCATCTCTTTGCCAGTATTATAGTAATATTCATTCCCAGGTCTACCATGGAAATTATCTGCATGTCCCATCTTTTGGCTTCCAGGATGGGCATTGGGTGGATGACCATGCATCATACCAGGCCCCATCTGGTTTTGAAAGCTAGGACCATGTTGGTAAACTGAATAAGAACTAACCTGCTGTAACGGCATTGCAGAGGGCGACTGTTGTACACTTCCCGGTACACCACCAAACTGTTTTGAGTGACCAGCATTTGCACCTCCATCTGGCACTTGCCCGGACGGCCCGGATCGGATTCCGGCAGGTATGTTCTGATTGCTTTGTTGATAATTAGATGGCGAAACTCCAACCTGGTTTTCATTTTTAAACTCTGGTTCCTCTATCTTTGGGAATGATGGTTTAAAGTCTTGTTGGTTTTCATATGGATGACCATGCATGTTATGCTGGGAACTTTGCTGCACAGATTGAGGCATGTTTGGCTGATATGGCATATAATGCATGTTCTGGGGTGGGAACTGATGCGCTTGTCGTTGCACAGCATGTGAGCCGTGAGCCTGAGATGCTCCTTGCCCAAAATGTTGGGGTTGCATCTGATAATGCATCTGATGTTGTTGTTGTGTCATCTGCTGCCCTTTAGGCTGGACAATTTGTTGCCCTTGAGGTTGCATTGGATACTGACCCTGAGGCTGCATTGGATGCTGTCCCTGATGCGGCACTGAATGCTGTCCCGCCTGATTAAACCCTGGTTGTGGCATGGACTGTACCGACTGCAAATTCTGCTGTTGCACACCTTGTGCAACTGGAGATGGCTGCGGCTGAGATGCCACATGTGAACTCTGCTGTTGTGGCATCATTTGTCCATGTTGCTGAGCAGGGTGACTCCCTTGCTGCCCATGCTGCCCTGCCATCCCACCTGATGGCATCGAATGAGCCGCGGGTATGGGCGCCATGTTGGGTGTAGAAGCTGCCGGAGCAGGGCCCGAAGGCAAAGGGGGAGGTTTCTCATACTGGGTGACATTAGTTTCAGGGTTCCAGTAGTACAAAAGACCGGTGCTTCCATCAATTAGCCCCTTCCACGGCGTAGGAAGGGTGGGATCATCGGGTGCATACCGTGGACCAGCGGCAGCTTGAGCTGCTGCCTCTGCTGCAGCCATGTCTAATATGTATCTCTACAGCCCCCAAAAAAAAATCTACTTTAAATACCATCATAGAACAAAAAAAAAAAAAAAATCCATATAGAATCTACCAATTATCCAGTACAACTCAAAGCAAAAGAAAGAAAGAAAGAGCATGTAAGTGAACAAATAAAAAAAAAGGTAGAAATAATAAAATATCATATTCCTTGCTTATTCCAATTAAATAAAATTCATAAAAAAAGAAAAAGAAAAAGAGCGAACCTGGGTGACAATGTAAGCGTTCGATTTGTGATTTTAAATCAAGAATAATCAGTGTGCATGTGAGTGCAGATTTGTGGTAGGAGAGTGATTACAATATAGAAAAGAAATTGAAGGGAAGATTTGTGTGAGAATGGTACGGCATTAGGGTTGAAACAACGAAACTCGGAAAGGAGGAAGGAAGGCAACTCTGAAATATATGATTCTGCCAATGACGCCAATAGCTTCGCAACTTGGTAGTTGCTACTTTCCCATAGGAATGGGCCGACTGGGTCTCATTTCGCCCACATCAGCGTGTTTATTGGGCCTTATGCATTCCCCAATCAAGAACTCTTGGAATTTCCAATTTGGATAATTCTAGGGTGGAAAGCATTTTAAATGCATGTCAAAGGGGCCGGCACGCCCCTCCCTGCCTAAAACCCGCCTATTTTTACTTTTTATTTATTAGCCCGTCCCACCTCGCCAAAATCTACGGGTTAAACGGGGCGGGTTAGGCAAATTTTTTTATTAATGCGGTCTTGAAATCTTAACTCGACCAGCTTTTTTTTGTGGATTAAGCGGACTGGCCCGACAAGTTTAGCTCCGTTTGACATTCCTTGTTTTTACTTTAAAAATTAATAAAAATAAAATAAATATATCTTACATGATTCGGGTTTTTTTTTTATTTAAATAAAATAAATATCAAATTTACCAAAATAGGTCCGCTGGGAGTATTTACCATTTTAAGCACACCCCCCATATTTCGGGTTCTGCAAGCCCGAAATGATGTTTTAGTGTATCTCGGGTCTGCAGAGCCCGAGATACGTATCTCGGGACTGCAGAGCCCGAGATAGCTCCATGTCCTATATAAGGACTGCAGAGCCCGAGACTCCATTCATTCTCACTCTTTCTTCCTTCAAAATTACCATTTTAGGCAGAAAAAAATTATTTCTGATTTTTTTATTCGATATGGCTCCAAGGAGACGTTCCAGAACACCCGGACGCGGCAGATCTGGGGATCAACCTGCCGCAGCCCCTGAGGCTAACCCGCAGGATCCGGAAGGGTTGTATAGGCTTAATGACGAGTGACACATCGTCGGCGCCCTGGTTAGTTATCCTACGCAATAAACTTACAGTGCCATGTTAGGGATTTATATTGTGATTTAGCTTGGTAGATAAATTTTATTCGATAGTGTTATGTGGAATTTTATTCGAGAGTATTACTTCCCAGGAGATGTTCATTCCTGATGCCCGCTCCTGATGTGCTGCTGCCGTTTTTGGAGGAGGCCGGGTTCCGGCATGCGATCCAGCTCCGGGACTTTGTCTTTGACGCTCCGCTCCTTTCTGCATTTGTGGAGCGCTGGCGTCCAGAGACTCATACGTTTCACATGCCGTGGGGTGAGTGCACAATCACCCTTCAGGATGTTGCGTACTACCTGGGTCTCCGTACTGATGGGGATCCAGTGGGAGGGTTCTTGCGGGATTTTGGTACCCATCATGAGCAGCAGAACATCGCACGGACGTGCGCATCGCTATCGGCCCAGAAAATCTTGAACTTGAACTGGTTCGGAGGAAAAAGATTCAACAGCCGATAAGCCACTCGTCTCACTGACATTGCGCCGACAGCCCCATGTTGCGCAAAAGGACACACTTCAACTCCTCCAACGTATTAACGGGTTGCATTTGAAATACAACAGGACTTACGGACCGAAACTAAATATCATCCGCATCCCTACCCATCTCAACATTTGGATATAGACTAACAACCACGAAATCACTAATATTCATGGTTTTGGGGAGCAAACTCGTATTATTGTGGAAGAATTTGGTGTGAGGCTAGCTTGCTAAGGGCCCCTTTATATAGACTTTTTTCGAGGCTATCTCGGGCTCTGCAGACCCGACATATAGGGGGAATTTGAATTTATTACTTATCTCGGGCTCTACAGACCCGAAATACACTAAAACATCATTTTAGACTTGCAGAGCCCGAGATATGGGGGTGTGCCTAAAATGGTAAATACCCCAGCGAACCTATTTTGGTAAATTTAATATTTATTTTATTTAAATAAAAAAAAACCTACATAATTCATATCTAACTACTCATCAATTAAAATTTTCTTCTCTTCACCATTACTCCTTTCCACTATAGCATAACACCTTCCAATTTTGTTGTGATTTAACCAAAAAATATTTTTAATATATAAAAAGTTAACCAACATGAATTCGTCTTATTAATCCATTTAAATAAGTGTGGGAGATTATCCTTAAATAAAGTTTAAATCCGTGACGGATTAATCCTCGTCATGTCGAATTAGGAAAACCATATACAGTGGCATGGACCCATAAACAACACTAAGGGGGCACTTGCCCCCGCTTAATTTAAGATTTTTTTCTAAAATAAATTAATAATATATATGTATGTCTCACTTATAAAATTAGTTGCCCCCACTTATTTTATCTTATCATCTCTTGTCTCTTTGTAATTTTATTCCCAAACATTTTATTACTACTAAAATCGATCTCAAGTAAATAGAAAGAGTTTAACGCTCTTATTTATTGGTTTCACTCCTATATTTTCATTGGTCAATATATGATACTTAATAATTTTTTCCTTAATACTAGTTTGATTAAGTATAATAGTGTAAAAACTTATTAATCTAATTTTTTTATTATCCTTATGATTTTATGTATTTTATTTTATTCACAATTCATTAATTCTTATTATTTTTTATCTTATTTTTAAATATGAATGTTATTATTGGTGTGATTATAAGGTAAAATATGATTTATGTTCTTAACGTTTACGAAAAATTTTAAAAATATCCTAACGTTTAATTTTATTCAATTTTACCCTCAATATTTTTGATTAGTTTCAATTTTATCTCTAATCAATGATAAATTGAAAATATTGAGGATAAAATTATCAACGATTATGGATAAAATTGAAACTAATCGAAAATGTTAGGGGGTAAAATCGAATCAGATTAAACGTTATGAGTATTTTTGAAACTTTTGGTAAACGTTAGGATATATATTATGTTAGCTTGATTAATATACTAATTTAATAGAAAGTTAATGATTAATGTAATTTGTTTATTTTAATAACAAATTTAAATTTATTTTTGTCATTTGAAATTAATATTTTCTATAATAATATATATTATTTTTGCTCCCACGATATAAATTATCTGGGACCATCACGTGAAAAAAAAATACAAAATGTAATTTTTAATTTATTTGCCATCTATTTATTAAAATAAAAATTCTAAATTTCTACTAATGATAATTTTAATATATACATTTATGATACATATTAATTAAACTCAAACTAAACTTTTATTTTGACTGATAAGAAAAATTCTATCATGAAGACAATTAAGTATCTTTTGATGAGAATATTATCATATTTAGAAGTTTCTCTCTCTTCTTTAATTGCACATCAAATTTTAATAGCACAAATCAACAATCAAGATTTAATATCCTCATTAGAAGACACTTTAGTATATTCATCATAAACCTTCTCCTTTCATAATTATATATATTAAAAATTAAGAATTTAATTTCCATACACCGTGTAAAAGAATTACACATATATTCAATCAAGTGTTATCACATCATCAAAAGTAATTAATTTTTAAACTCATTATTTTTAAAATCATATAAATGCATGAATCTGATTAAATAACTGTAAAATTCTTTAAACTATCAGTGCATCAAAATTAAACTAAAAAATCAATTACTAAATCAACTTCACATCATTTTTTTTCACAAAACAATCAACCACCAAATACATATCTATATAAGATGGCTGGTCGGTAATAAATATTTAGGATATGCTAAACATGATTTTGTTAATTTAATAAAAGGGTATATAATAAATAAAAATTAATTAATAATTCTAAAAATTTGAAAACAATGTTTAATTTGCAACAAATAAAAATAAAATGAAACAAATAATTAGAGGAGGGAGTAGCGTCTATTGGCCAATCCTTCTGATTGTTAATAACGCATGAACATATCAGAGGTGATCTATCACAGATATCCTCACCTCAAAGACAGTTAGTATGACTATTTCCTTGTCTTTTTTCCATAGTAGATACTGGGTTACTTGGTCGAGAGGATAATCCTTCAACAAAAGTAAACTTTTCACGCAGAAGCTGGAAATAGCCTTTTTTTTTTTTTTTTTACTTGGCTGGAAATAGCCTTTAAGTCGTTAAAGCAAAAATAACCATTACCAATGAATAATTATACAATAGGGAGTAGGGACTACACAAAAGGGAAAATTTTCTTCAACAATACACACGTTTGCCAATTTTGGATGCTTCGACTCTCAAATCTGGACATCATGAATAACACGCTACTTTTTTCCCCGGTTAAAAGAATAATTATACAAATAGTAATATTAAAAAAAATTGTAATGTATTTATACAACACAATTCAACACAACAGCAATACATGACACAAAGCATACTTATCTCAGTCATCTGTATTGCTGGAAATACGAACTGAATCCGGGGAAGGCATTCAGAAAATTCATGATCACATTCGAGGGCAAACCATGTCCTTCTATGAGTATATGTCGATATTTGTCTATCAAGGACAACACAATGTTTTGCTCATCAACCTCAGCTAATGAACCTGTATTCCCACCATCACAAAAGATGGATTAAAAAGAATGAACTATGATGAACTAGTGGATAAGCAACCATAAACTAACAAAGTAGTAACCGGAACTAAGAAATCCAAATATAATTTTCAGATTAACTGCAGTGATGCATAACAAAAGATCAAACAGTAAATATCCAAATATTCATATCATGCATACACATAAATGGCTTACCTAATTCCATCTCCACTTCTTGATCTTCATCATCCCCCTCTTCAATAATTGAACCATTTTCTAATGCCTCAGCGGCTTTAGCATACCTATCAAGAAATTCTTCTTCTGTTTCTTCATATTCCTCATCGTCAGAGTCCTATTTTAAGTAGAAAATTGAGTAAATAAAGCAAATCACTACGACTAAGATATAAGTGGATTTGGAACAACAGCTAAAAACAATATAAGCAAAGAAATTGCAAAAATCAACCTCATCATAATCTTCAGAGTCATCATCATCACTGGCCTCATCCTCATTGTCGTCGTCGTCATTTTCATCCTCTTCATCCTCTTGTTCATCCCCTTTCCCATCACGCACCTCTTTCAGTCGTACAGATACTTCCAACAGCAAAGTAAAGCAGTTTTGAATTAAATCAACACCAGACTTCCCTTTTCTGAGTAGTTGCTCAATCAATTGGGCCAGTGTCATCACTAAAATTCATGTGAAAACAAACAAATAAATAAAAAAAGAAATTGTTAGCAAGTTAGAGGACAAATAGTTTCAACTGTTCTACTGTTTCTATTTATAAAGACAGCAAGGTGTTGTTACACAAACAGCACCCTTCAAACAATTTACAATTAAAATTATGAGCAAGATTCAATGCAGAACTAAGTATCAAAGTCTCTGGCTTTCAAGTATCCCCAAGCAAGGCACATGGATATTGGATTTAATAAGCATGCCCTTTAATGTCTGCCTTCAGCACAAATAATAACCCCAAACCAAAATACAAAGACAGAAAAGACGACTAAATGATTCAAAGAGATAATTTTAGAGGGTAAAGCTGGTATGACGAAGAAGAGAACCTAGAAAGAGTATGATGGAGGCGATTAATAGTTGTGAAACACATTCTTCAACAAAAGCAAATAATATATTCTTAGTTTAGACTGTTTAGTAATAGATGAAGGCAAACTACTTACCAGTTAATTTCATCTCGGACTCCGCTGTCAGACCTGCCTCAAAGGAGCTATTGGATATATGACACAAAGAAGATGCCCAAATTGTGAGGCCTCCCTCTTCATCCTTCTCCAGAATACCTTCTACAATATCGGGATAACACAAATAGCATGAAGCTATAGCAAGCAATAGAGGCTTCCAAAGTGATACAGGATTGCCCTTAACTTCTCTAAAGCGAGAGAAGGCTGCTCGACTAAAAGAAATAGCCAATGACTGCTTTACACCTTCAGTTTCAAGTGAGTAGATTGGACAATGTAGCAATATATGCACACACGAACAAGCTCTCAATGTTGCAGATGGATATTGCTTAATGGCCTCGCTGATGAAAGTGCCAATGCCTTCTATGATTGAACGTTCAGGCACAGGGGGAGCTGGAGGAGATGGCATATCTTTTACAATGAAGTTTTTCAGCCTATATCTACTATCTAAAGTCACAACTTCCTTAACCACATCAAAAATGGACAAATCCTCTGATTCTTCCCATGCATGCCACTCTGCAATCATTTCAGCCCAAACAGACAGCAGTTCTGACACTTTAAGCTCTTCAATCATGTCATTTCCATTAACAGACAGTATGACAGACTTTAGCAAAGTTGAAAAATCTTCTATGCAAGATGAAGGGGGAGAGTGCTGATCCTGTTGATCCTAATTTAAAGATAACAACTTTAAATATTTTCTCAAATAAAAAGTTTAACGTGAGAATGTTTATAATATTATTTGGGATACTGATTATTGAAGAAAATCATTATCTGATACAAAAACCATAGCAAGGACATTAAGAAGCACAATAGTATATATGCACATAAAGATGATCGAAGAAGTATAATGGTATGTACAAAATTGGAAAAAATGCATGGAGTAAACACAAATTATATGTGTATCTGTCAAATCATTTGAGGAAAGAAAACTAAAAAAAAAAGGAAAAAAAAAACAAGAAGGAAGCTTGCCTCTTTAGAACAAAAGCACAATTAAAAAAGGCACTCAAACTAACCAGTGTGTACAGAGGTGTAAGCCAAGCCTGTTGCAACAGTGCAGCAAAACCTCTACCAATAGTTGCTTGTCCAGCAGCCCACTTTTCAAGAGAATCATTTGACTCAGATTCTTCAGGTTTGGAGTCCTCCCAAGTCT
>JASCZI010030269.1:0-13482 GCA_036250425.1 Stylosanthes scabra
AAAGACTACCTTATGATGGGTGAACAGAGCTCCTCACCCTTAACAATGGAGTAGTTTAGCCTTGCATAATGAAACTAGATCTAAGAAAAATAATCTGTGCTGAAGTAAAAGTGTTTAACCCTAGTGGTTAAGTTACTTCTTATACCTATCCTAATTAAAATTCAAATTCAAATTATAATCTAATTTAATCCTAATCTAATGCTAATCTAATCCTAATCTTATCTCTTATGGTTACAAATCCTTATCTTCTTCTCTTGAGTCTTCAATCAATCATATCTTGAAATCTTCCAATTAAGCCCTTGATTAATGAATGAAATTGAGGTCTAACAACTTGGATTGGATTGGAATTGATAAAACTGGACGTTGCATGCCTTTGGACACCACGTATAACGTCACTGCCCCACGTATAACGTGGGGCTTCTGTCTCAAAATGGCTTCTTCTTTGACAAGCTTAACGTATGACGCCACACATCCACGTATAACGTGGAGTCTCTGCCTCAAATGGCTTCTTTGGACGTTAAGC
The DNA here is from genome assembly GCA_036250425.1 of Stylosanthes scabra. Classification (NCBI taxonomy): domain Eukaryota; kingdom Viridiplantae; phylum Streptophyta; class Magnoliopsida; order Fabales; family Fabaceae; genus Stylosanthes; species Stylosanthes scabra. The sequence continues at coordinate 524 of JASCZI010030269.1, forward strand.
TTCACGTATGACGTGGAGAGCTCACGTATAACGTGGGCTCTCTATTGAATTGTGAATCCTTGAGGCTTAACTCCCACGTATGACGTGAGAGTCCCACGTATAACGTGGACTCTCTGTCCAAATTGGCTGTTTCTTTTTTAATTCCCACGTAAGACGTGGGCTCTCCACGTTATACGTGGGTTTTAACACTTAGCCAAATTTCTCTTTTCCTCTCTACTTCGTTCTTCTTTCTTCAATTCTCTTTGTTTGATCTTTAATCACCTAAAACTCTTAGTGAATTCTCTAAAAACACAAACACAACTCAAAGAACATCAAGTTTGTTTGTTTGATCAATTAATAACAATAATTCACCAAGATTATCACAAATATTAAGAGAAATTGTAGCTAAAAACAATCCAAGATGCACACGCATCAATGAGCCAGTGGAGGCAGCTGACCGACAGTCTGTTAGTCGCGATGGTTCGAGCTATAACCTGTCCGGAGTTTGGCAGACACAGTCGTTGAGTCCGAGTTCTTAGAGTGCCTCGCTTGTTAGAACAATAGAGGCTTAGGGGTTGTTGTCATTGTTGTTGTTTATTTTCTATTCCTAGTCCCGAGTCCTAGCTTAGGAGACCTGTGTATGTGAGGTTAGGCCGGGAGAATCCATTACAGTTTGGTGTCTAGAGTCTGTAAGGATAGTGTTGTCTTATATGTTATATATATATTATCTTGGGATTTTTTCGTTCATGAAGGAATCGTTATAATAATATTGCTTACTTATATTGTTTGATGCGCTAATGCTTTTCACGACAGGCTGCTATGTAATAATAAGGTCTTAGAGTTTAGAAATTTTTAGGTTAGGAAATGTGACATCACAATCGTAAGCAGTGTCGCGACATGCTGAAAATCGGGGTGTTACACTTTACATAAGAAGGTGATCAATTCTTTCCATAATTGGGAGCATATGAGGTTGATGCAAATAGGGGTAGAGGAGGGTGAAGTAAAAGGTGGTGGTGTATGGGGGTGATATTATAAAGGAAGGAGGAAAAGATAAGGAAGGAAGTAAAGGAGATATGGAATATTGGATGCCTCCTTGGAATCATGTGTGTTTTGCAATAGTGCTACTGAAACGGTACACTACTTATTTTTCTCTTGCCCCTTTACTTGGCTGATGTGGTCTCATGTATTAAAATTTTGGAATGTTTGCTGGGTGTATTGGAAATGGAAGAGATTGTTTCGACTCATGGCCATCACAGCAAATATGTAAAGAATCCATGAAATGCTGGACAATTTGTTTTTTCGCAATAATTTAGGTGGTTTGGAGTGAAAGAAATAACAAAATCTTTAGAGGTGCAAAATAGGACTTCCAACAGGTGGGGAACCAAGTAATGCTAATGGTTGACAAATGGAAGCAGGAGTTGAAATTAAGACAACATCATCACAGCCATAAGGGTGCAACAGAATAGTTTACTTTGATTTGATGATGTATTTGATATTGTTCTCGTAATTTTTTATTTTGTTTATTTTGGAACTTGTCAAAACTCTCACTCCATGCTATGGGTCTATTGTGAGTTTGCTATTGATAAAAAAAAAAAAGAAACAAATATGGGGGAAGAAGAAGAAAAGGAAGTGGAGGAGTAGTGCTGGGCGAAAAGCAACATGCAAAAAGGCGCGTATAAGAATGTGATTGGTTAGACACTTGATAGGTAAAAACATTTGTTCACCTAGAATTATTATTTATAAAATACTTTTTTTTTTTGCATACATTTACCCTTTTTGTTTTTAATTTTCAAATCTCAAACCCGTATTCGTGGTCTATACCTATATACATAACATAAATCAAATAATACAGAACTTAAAGCCCAAAAAAAAAATAATACAAAGCTTATTTCTTGTGGAAAAATTTTTCGTAACCAACACTTATCTGGACAATACTAGTCAACAAGTACTTCTGTATCCCTCTCTCATTGACGGCTTCTCTCTCCCCCTTTCTCACACGATTTTTCTTCTTCGCAGACTCTTATTGATTACTATTAGTTACCAATTTATTGCTTACGTAGCATTGTTCAAAGGAGATACTTGGCAGCAAAATCAACAACCATTTAAGTTCAAAACAAAGCATTGGTTTCAAGGGGTGAGATGAAGAAAGAACATGTATACTTTTGTGTTCTTTTTCTTATCTCTTTTGATTTTATTTTCATGAACGTGTTTGAAATCTAATAAATTATTGACTAATGTTGATTTTATAAGTCAATATTATTAAGCAACTTTAGGATTTAGGTTTATAATTTAGAATTTAGAATATAACTATTATTTAGTAGTCTAGAATTAAAGATAAATAAATTATTTGAAAACAAAAATCAGTAATATTGGTTGAAAAGAATTGGTTACTCAACGATATTGTTTTCTAAATTCAAATATTAAAAGAAGAATTTAATAAATAGAAAAATTTAATAAAAAGAAATTTAATTTAAAGTACCTAACAAATATAACCAACAATGTATTTTCATAAGCGTATGATAAGTCTAAAAATATATGTGCAAATGTGGTATAATTTTATATATAAAAATATAATAAGTATAAGTGCGAAAGATCATAATAAATATGGAGTAAATTACATAAATTATGGATATAAAATATTTTGACTATGTAGCATTACTCTCTTATAAAATCCACTAAAATTTGTTAGTTTTTTTTGTACGTCTTAATATTTTTTTTGTCTAATTTGTTAGCGTTAAAATATAATATAATTGTATAAAGCAGTACATAGTTTTGAAAATTCAAAAATATAATATGTGTATATATAAATAAATAACTTGCACATGTTTTTTTTTTGGTATGCACATTTCTTTCTGTTCCCTTTTTGTGTTGGTGGATCGTATATGTCATAAAAACCGCCTAGATTCGCCCTATAGATTCTTCAAAGAAATTGGAAAAAATGTTGTCTGCGCTAAAAAAACTAATCTCAAACGCTTGAAACAGCTTTATTTGAAAGTCTTGTAGGATTCAACACCAAAAATAAGTTTTTTAAGATTCAATCTCTATTCTAGAATATCAATTATGCTCTTTGCCCAAACAAAGGACTTTCTAAGAAGGAAATTCTCCCAGCAACAGTACACATACCATTGCGCCATGCATGACGTAATGCTCATAGTCAAGTGTTAGAGGAAAGAATACTTATATTATTAGATTAAATAAACGCAAAATAAAAACCTTGTTTACGAAGAAATCATTATAAATAATAAAATAAATAATACAACGAAAGATTAACTTGGCCAGGAAACAACAGGAGAGACCTCAACGAATGGTCAATGAGAGCATTAAACAGTATTTTATATGTTAAAGGCTGTGATAATATTTGTTTCCTCATAACTCATAAGTTATCTGTTATTTTTTCTAAAAAAAAGTATAAACTCTAAAACATCTTTTTTAACAAAATCGCTTAATAACCAAATTTTATCTATACCGCTCAATTCTCATGATTTCCACAATAATACTTGATGAAAATATTAGTTGATGTCTCCATTGGTAGAAATTAATCAGATATAGTTGACAAACTTCCTGAATAATAGTTTAGAAAGAACTTTTTTATAAAAATTAAGATATAAAATATGTTTATATATGAGTGGATAGATTAGAGAAGTAATATAAAGATAGGGATCAACTTGAATGTCCCTGATGCAAAATAACAATTTTGTTGAACCGGAGAATGGCAAGAGAGCAGACGTGTTGATAGGAATAAAATCTATATAGACTAGAATTGAGGAATTAGAAGAAAATTAAGAAAAAAAGAAGGAAGCAAGAAATTTTCGAGAGGAGCCAAAAAGAAAAAGTTCATTGACAATTCATATATTGATTATTATTATATGTTTTTTCTATACCTATTTATATTAAGTATCAATATTATCTTAATTGGACTAGTAAATCCAATTATACACGTATCTCGTGTTCAATTTGAAAAATAAGTTTAAAAACAAAAAGCAAATGAATATCTATTATCTATCTATTATATATATAATATTAAAATTGAGTTTATGTATTTAATGATGGAACGCTGACATAGCGTGCTTTTGAGAGTGTTTTCCGATTTATTTTTCTTAAATCATTAAATTAAATCAGTTAATAAATTAACATAAATAATGTAAATTAATTGTTCAAAGTAATTAATAAATTAATATTACTCATTAATACCAAATCTTGCAACATTTTATTCTAATAATATTATATTTAAATTAAACTATTAATGTTATTTTATTCTAATAATATTATATTTTAATTAAACTATTAATATTATTTTAATATTTTACGTCATTAATATTATTATTAATATCAATTTAAAATGACATATTTTATTTTTTAAAGAACTATTTATATGTTTTTTTTATGAAGTCTAGATTATACGGGAATATACTAACAATAATATATCGTTTAGTGATTTAATTTAAAGTTAATATATAATTACGACTGTCAGTTAAATGAGACTAGCTTAACTCATTTAAATTTAGACATGTCACTTAGGCACACCTTATTCATAGGCTACAATTTTTCAACATGACCGCTTATGGCTAACCGAAAGGGTAGTCTATTTATTTTCGAAAAATGAAACTCTAATTTTAGGCTTTAAAAATATATATTTGGAAAAAAATGATATTTTCATAGGGAAAATATATTGAAATATGATTAAATTTTGGATTCCACTGTATATGTTTAATTTTTTAAAAAGATTAAAAGAAAATTATATAGACTAGCACATTTAGCCTATGAGATGTCTCATTTAACCCGATATTTTTCCTGGATTAATCGGACTAATTCGTTTAGCCCGCATTTTTAACGGGCCTATTCTTTTGGGAAAAGTCCCTCCTATTATAGACTAGCACATTTAGCTCATAAAATGTCCCATTTAATCGGACATTTTTCCTAGGTTAATCAGACTAATCTCTTTAGCTCGCGTTTTTAACGGGCCTAATCTTTTGGAAAAAGCCTATTCCATTATAGACTATATGGGCTGGCTTGACAGTTTCCGCCTATTTTGACGACCATATACATAATATATTTATACATCCTTAGATAATTAATTCATTTGATTTTTTATTATATGAAAACTCACTAAATTTTCATAAATACGAATTTATTAAGAATTATGTTGTTTTATTATATTAAAAATTATTTTTATTTTATTTTCATTTAACGTGTGCGTATATTTAATATGTATTAATATGTATGTTATAATATATTAAATTATATTTGAATTGTATAACACTATGTTAAATATTGTTGAATTATATTGTATTATGTTATATTTTTATTTTTAAATATAATTTATGTGGATATTATTGGTATCCAACTTTTTTGTCAAAATAATTAAATAGTAGTGATGTCAAATAGGCCAACCTGACCCATTTAAGCTCATCTGCAATAGCCCGCATGTTAATTTTTAAGCCTATTTTGTTCACGGTTTAAAATTTCCAGCAAGACCTGATTGAGGTCACTCAACATGTTAAACGGGTTGGTCCATTTAATTATTAATTTATTAATTTTTAATTTTTTTAAATTTCAATTTTTAACTCCAAAAGTAAAAATTTGATTAAAAGATACGATTTTTATATTTTTTTAAAAAATAAAAATAAAATAGGTCAACGTAATCCGTCATTGTTCACTAATTAATTAAGCTCACTCTATTTAGCTTGCATTTTTAAAGGCAGGGATGGGAATTTGGCTCACGTGGAGCATACACGACATGCCCTATCCGAAATAGAGCGAGTTTTTTCAACAATAAGTAATGGCTAACCCACCCATTACATATCATGACCCATGTAATAATAAATATAATTTAATTTAATTTAATTTTTCAGAAATTTATATATAATTTGATGGTTATTTTGATAATTTAAAAAGTTTTATATACTGTAACTAATCTTCTTATTTTTTAGTCTTAATTAATCATGTTATGAATATTATTTTTAAATATTTTATTTTAATTTTTTTATTTTCATGTATATACCTGTGAGTTTGTGTGTAGGGCAAGTAATACATGTATGTTCGTGGATAATTGAACAAGTAATGAGGGCAATACATAAATGTTCCGGACGGGTTTGAGTATTTGATTATCTGTCTCGACTTACTTCATTATCATTCTTAGGACCTAAAATTTTGGGAAAGGCCGTATATTTTAGACGGAGTAAATGAGACTAACCCGACGAGTTCAACTCATTTTAATGAAAATATTAAATAAAGATCAAATATACAAAATAGTAATAGAAATATTTTTTAATAATTTTATATATAACTAATAATAATACTAAATAATTTAATCTTAAAAAATATTATAGTCAATATAGAAATGAGAGAATTAGATATCGTTGTTATTATTTTGCAGGAAGTTTGCAATTTCGCATCTCCATGCGTGAACTTCATTCCCTTATCTTTGGCTCGCTTTTCATTTTATTATAAAATAATTAAAATACCTAATTAATTAATAATACGAGTATGTTTATACTGATGTCATGTCAATACTGTATCGTATATAGATAGTGTTTTCCCATAAAATTTATATATAATAATTTTTTTTTTAAAAAAAGAGAGATATACACGGTAGACATGCACATCATTCTACTATATGTCTATATGTATACATAGACATTACTTTTTCCTTTTCCTTGGTTTCTTAGTTGAAAAAAACTAAGCGAGTTATGAGTGATAACTTATATAAATTTTAGATAATAATTTAATTATTAATATATGAGTTACAGATGATAACTCATTAAAATTTTAAATGATAATTAATTATTAATTTCTTAATAAGCTTCTTAACGTTGATTTCTTAGTATTGTTTTTCTTTATTTATTTAACAGTGGATGATCTAATGATCGTTTTAGAGTTTTTAAAGTAACATACTAACATGTTTCTTTATGAAACGTGCTAGTGGAATTAAACATAGCTTAAGCATATATCGTCACTGATTAGTTCACTTCTTATTTACTATCATTTAATTTGTTCGTCACCAATGATTTTTTTGCTGTGGGTATGCAGTTATCTATAACAATATAATTTTGGTTTCCAATTCTTTTTTCTATCACTACTATTATTCAACCGGGCTAATAACTGCAATAGATATATTTAGACTATTAAATTATTAAATAATAAAAGATCACATTAATTGATCTGTGTCTAAATTTCACATCCTATTTTTTCTGTAAGCTATTTTTCTTCATCAATATGCTATTTTATTTTCATTTTACCCTCATTTTACTTTCATTTTAGTTCCTATTCTCCTTTTTTGGTTATTCTTTTTTTGGAGGCTGTCATTTTTTATATTATCTAATTGAGATTTAATTTTTTAATAACATTTATTGAGTGATGAATGATAGTTGCTGCTAATTGAATTTGGAATAAAGTAACTTACTCAATTTGTCCTTACAAATAGTGTCGTTGTCCAGATTATGGAACACTGAAGTTAAGGTTCTTGCACAAAAAAGCACAGTCCTCACTTTTTACACACATCATTACCTATGTCCTTTCTCCATCATTTAATTTAATTTGCATAAATATATAATTTTGTCACCGTTCTCTCTTTGTACGTTAAAATTATTTATAAATTCAAATCGAGTAATATTTAGACTAAGTTATTCAATTATGAAATAAAATAAATTTTCAGTTGAGTTTGTAATTGGTTATGTACATTTTTTTCTACTAAAATACAATATTATTTTTAGAATAATGCTATTCATACACCATTAACTTAATATTATAAGGAGATGGTGAATCTATCCACTCGTTATTAAATTCAATGTTAATTTTACCTGGATTATTTAATCATATCGAGTGAATTTTGAAATTAAGTTTAATTAACTTTCACAAATTCAAGAGTTCTTTGTCTTCTTGTTCTTCTTCTTTTCTCTATTTCTTTGCGTTATTTTTTTTTCCCTTCTTCTTCCTTCTTTTAAAAATATACAAATTAACAAACAATAAATACACATAGCAAAAAAAATTAACAATAAATAGAAAATGTTGACGAAGGGTCTTTTTTGTTTTTTACATTTTTTTCTACTGAAATACAATATTATTTTTAGAATAATGCTATTCATACACCATTAACTTAATATTATAAGGAGATGGTGAATCTATCCACTCGTTATTAAATTCAATGTTAATTTTACCTGGATTATTTAATCATATCGAGTGAATTTTGAAATTAAGTTTAATTAACTTTCACAAATTCAAGAGTTCTTTGTCTTCTTGTTCTTCTTCTTTTCTCTATTTCTTTGCGTTATTTTTTTTTCCCTTCTTCTTCCTTCTTTTAAAAATATACAAATTAACAAACAATAAATACACATAGCAAAAAAAATTAACAATAAATAGAAAATGTTGACGAAGGGTCTTTTTTGTTTTTTCTTTCATTATTTTTTTTTCTTTTCCTTTCTTTAATCCCTGTTTCCTTCTTTTATAAATATGCAAATTGGCAAATAAATTATAAAAAAAAACATAAAAAATGTAGAAGTATAAAATATGGGCAAAATGAAAATTTTGAGAAAAAGTTAAAAAAATATAATGTGTCTTTCTAGCCGTTAAAACTATAAATAAAAAATTGTAATTATTTATTTCTATATTAAGCTTGAATTATTTTAAATGAATATTGAGTTCAAATTTGTATAATTTGAAAAAAATGGAAATTGATATATGACATCCAAAAAATACTATAAATTGTTATAAACATAGGCGATCGAGTTACTCAATTATGATAATTTGTTTATTGGATAATTGTATATAACGATTGGAGCTAAACCAATAGGTTCATATAATATTATTCTTTTAATATATTTTGATATTATTTTACTGGACTATAATAGTATTACTCTTTTAATTTAAGAAGATTTAATATATTTTAATATTAATTTTTAGAATTATTAATCGAATTCTTTTAACAAATATTCAATATTGCAATGCAAATATGCAATGATGTGGTTATGGATTAAAGAATTAGACAAAATTGAGGATTTTAGTATACAGTAATGCTACACATCCAAGCAATTCAACCAACCAAACTTAATCAAGTATTTTATATCCACTCTCACTCATGTACATGTTTTCACGTGCTCTTCCAAAACACGCGACTCTTCCCCCAAATTTTCTGCAACAACGAACTTCTCTTCCTCCTCTTCCTCCTTCTTCTTCGTGCTTTTACGTCGCCATCGCCGTCGCTACTGTCGCCGTCGTTGTCGCCGCCGCCGCTGTCATCGTTGCTGCAGCCACTATCTTCGTAATCTCCTTCTTCCTCCTCTGTTTTCCATTTTCTCCTCTTCTTCTTCCTCCTCCTCCTTCTCCACTGTTATGATGTTGTTGTTGTTGCTGCTGTTGTTGTTGTTCATGTTGTTGTTGATGATGTTCTTCTTCTTCATGAATTGGATTTTTATGAAAAATAGAAACGGAATTTGAAGATAAAATAGAAACAGATTTTCATGCAAAAACTGAATTGGATTTTCACAAAAACAGAAACGGGTTATGAATGAAAATAGAAATGGTTTTTTAATGAAAAACATAAACATATTTTATATCGAAAACAGAAACAAAATTTACATGAAAACAGAAACGAAATTTATATGAAAACAGAAACGGATTTGGTGATGAACCCACGCCAAGACCACGCCACTTTGGGTCACGAAAACAGAAACGGAATTTACATGAAAACAGAAACGAAATTCATATGAAAATAGAAACGGAATTGCTTTTTTTTCTTCTTAAATGTACTCAAATGTACTCCATCTTCCTGCTACTGCTGCTACTCCTCTTCTTCCTCCTATTTACGTGATTTTGGTCTTCTTCTTCCTATTGTTGCCGTTGCCATTATCATCATCGTCGCTGCTGTCTTCTTCTTATCTATTGTGTCGTCGTCTTCATTGTCCTCCTCCTTGCTGTTGTTGCTGCCGCCGCTGTCGTCGCAATTATCGTTATCGGAAGAAGCATGAAGAGTTGACGATAACGAGGAATGAGAACGGCGATGAAGGGAGTGAGAGAGAAAACAGAGAAGCTTGCTATAATGAAATTTAAAATAACGCATTTGAGTGAAAAAGGGAAGAACGAAAAATCAGAGATTGTGTGGGTTGATAGGCGCGTGTAGGTTGAGGACTTGGTTGGACTTGGTTATTTAAATCACTTGGATGTTTAACATTATTGTTTAGTATAATAACCCATGATGATAATTAATTACCATGGGTGAATAAAAGACGGAAGGAGAAGAGAGCAATTCGAAGAGGGCAACGAAATATTAGTGTAACACTAGCAGAAATCCCGTGCACCTACACGGCTCAACATGTTGATCCTCTTGAGATGGTCACAATAATCAAACATCAAATAAGAAGGAACAAGAGAGCTACAAAGGTTTGTAAATATAAGTACAAACCCCAACTCAGAGAATTAAATATCATAATAAGCTCATCTTTTCATAATATATTGATAAAATTTACATATACATCTTATATCAAATGAGATAACATTAAGGTGAATTCTATAATGTAGATTGCCATTTCAATCTACATGTGTAGACACCACTTGTGGATACATTATTGATTAGTTCTAATAACGCTTCTGGTTGAGAGGGGATTTAGAATGGTAACAGAGAAAAGTGGATGAGGGTCAGCATTGTGAAGATAATTAAGGATTGGGCCTAAGTTTTTTTTTTTTTGCTGGTAATGATTATAAACTTGGGCCATGCTCAAAGTCAATTTGATAACGGAAAAGACCAGAGACCAAAAAATATACACATGTACAACATCTAAGAAATTAACGTTTTGCATTAAGCAATACTGCAATACCATCAAAAAGAAAAAATGATTCCTTGGTGCCTGATTGTTTTGCATTAACTCCGGTGCATAAACAAAATAATGGTTAGATCACAGGAATATACATCTAACAATTTTTAATTGGCAATATTTATTTTTTTTTATAATAATTTGAACCCAAAAGTTTTTTATTTATTTTCTTTATAATTTATTTTGATGCTGATTGTGATTTAAAATTATTTTTTAAAGATAAAATTAATTTGAATCTCACACTTTTTTGGCTTTTTTTTTAGGTGATTGCTACGGTACCTTCTCTTTTTGAGAGGGTAATTTACCCTCTCTAGCTTATTGGTTCACAATTAACTCAATAAATAATTTTTTTACCGTCGGAATGTATACCACTACTTATCTACCTTCTATTTTTCATTGAATTTGATTTAAAATAACCATATAGAATGAAAAAATGATATATTATATCACTTGTGGGGAGAACGAAAAAAGAAAATTTTATATTATGTGTTTATCTCTTAGGAAAAAACACAAAATATCATAGAAAATCCTTATTTGAATAAGATTATATGATAAACACTAAAAAAAATTATTTATCAAATTAATTGTGAACCAATAAGCTAGAGAGAGTAAATTACCCTCTCAAAAAGAGAGAGTACCGTAGTATTCACCTTTTTTTATGCAGTGGGACTTTTTTACAATGGTAAATAAATTACGCCACTTTCCAAGCCCATAGAATTATTTAAAGCAGTGGGACTTTTTTATTTTTCACATAAATAGACTTTTAGAATTTTTTTTCCTCTAAGTTTATTTTGACATTCTTGTAAATAATAAAGTTTTTAAAACTGTGAAATATAATATTCTAATAACTACATTAATAATAACTTACAACTTTTGTATCTATTTAAAATACATCAGTTAATTATTCATAAACAAAAAAAAATAAATTAAATAAATAATGTAACTAAATCACCAATTAGAATTGTTAGAAATCTTACGAAAATAAAATAAGGTAAAGTTAGTTTTACATAAAAGTAAAAGAAAATGAACCAAGAAAGGAAAGGAAAATTATATAAAATTAAAATTAATTTTAAATCATAAGTAGAGTCAATATATATTTTATAAAGAAAATATAAATAATAAAAATTGTTGGGTCAAATTATAAAAAATAAATGCTGCCAATTAAAAACTGTTAGATTTATAGTTTAGCTCATAAAGGAGATCCATACTACATATGATTTTGGTAATTATCTTAAATTAAAGTACAGTGGCCAGCCATGAATCGTCTAATATTATTATTATTATATTATATTATATTATATTATGTGCTTCCTTTTTATTGTTTCATGGAAAGAGAGAGGTCAACACTATTTTTTATTATTATTATTATTATTATTATTATAAAGAAATTTGGGATGAACTTCGTTAATCGTTTGTGTAACGTCCCAATTCCTAGGCTACAGTACTAGTAATTGAGAGTTACTATTCAGTGACCTCTAGGACCCTAATTTATTATGAATATAGATATATAATACGAGCTTGTCGCATAAAACGTGAATCGCGTACAAATTAAATCATACGTGCAAGAAATTCCGATATAAGCATACGCGTAAGTAAGACCGTCGGGGAATAAGATAGAAACTTAGCTTACAATATATCTATATAATATATAAGACTATTAAGACTTAAAGTTTATACAACCAAAATATAAAAGCGTCATATGAGACGAGTGATAACATACACACATATATCTTAGAGACTTGTTCATAAACATTCTAAGCCCTGAGCCCTGGCTCATCCTGATAGCCCCTAAACTGGCACTCAGGCTCCTAACAAAATACCTAACCCTCAAAAGTACTATGAAGTGAGGGAAAAACTCTATTTACTGTACATATATCATAAAATAAAGACACGGAGACTATTTCATTAGTCTTGTCTAGAACAGTTGCCTCACGCCTCTGCTGGTCCCTCCGGAGAGGAAAGGAAACTCCTAAGCGTATGAGATGCGGATCCGTGGATACGTACTGGTAACTCAGGAACAGAACGAACTCGGTCAGTGTGACGAACAACTCCCTGAGAACTAGCACCGTGAGCGAACAGATGGAGGTAAGCAGTAGCTCTCATACACGGGATCTGGGAGGAGGACCATCGGAGTGATCGTCCTCATGAGGGAGGTCACAATGTCTCTTGGGTCGT
>JASCZI010030269.1:17107-29020 GCA_036250425.1 Stylosanthes scabra
TTTTGGACCCCCAATTGCCCTTAATCCTTTTTGGACAAACTTAACTTAATCGATCCTTCATTTCTCCAAACCCACTCCAAAAACTATTATGCCAAAAAAATGCAAGCCCATGAGCCAATTCTTTCATTTTTCATTAGCTTCCCAACTTCCCTAATGCATTCCGTAATCTTATGCAAATCAATCTTCCATCTCCCGTAATTTAGATTTTACACACTTTTCTAAATTGTGGGACCCAGCAAGCAACCTATCATCACCCCACATCTGTTGTCTACACATGTAGATGCCAATTAGCAATCTACATGGTAGACTTCAACTAACAATAATTGAGATCTCACAAACTAACTATATCACATTCCACCTAAATTATCACAAATAACATTGCATATCAAAAACTAAATAAATATACACACTTTAATTTGCCCAGCCCCTAGAATTGTAATCATAATAGCATGAAAGACCATTGAGAGAGTTAAATACAAAAGAGAGCAACCTCAAAATAACACGTCCAAAAAGGGAGAATATAGTTTTTTGATATCATCATCCCTGCAGAAAGTTGATGAGTCAAAATAACATATATATCATCCTAACTAAGGCAACATTGATTGAACAGATGAGTCAGGTGGACATCAACAACTCTCAACAAACAACTTAGTTTATAAGCTTATAATATTTACTAATAAGAGCAGCTCGACAACCATAAAGATAATGGTTAATGAACACAGAGGAAAGTCAAATTATTCCCCAATAGTAAAAGTGTTTGTGCTTTTTCCAAACCATGTTGCAATTCTTCCCCAATAGTCAATATCTGTAGACATTTAGGATGGCTTGAACTTTCTTTGAACTTGGTGTTTCCATCTTCAAGTTCATCTGATCCCTGTGTAAAAATGTTTAAACCATTGCACATCAAATCAGGAAGCGAATTTAGTAAAAGATAGATTATGCACATACATTGAAAAAAAAAATCTTTTCAAAACCAAAGTTGAAAACCGCGACAGGGTGCCACAATTTTGGGTTTAGCTGCACCCTGCTAATTGATGTTCAGCGGGCGATGGGGATAATTCTGCATGCCACCGAACTGTGGTATCATCCTGTCTACCTCGTACCACTCAATACTGCCAAAGTAAATAAGGGCGCAAACAGAAGTCCACAATCTCGTGTTCTCTGCCCACCAGATATCTCGATCAGCTACGAATGGGACCTCCGGTGTCATGTAAGGACGCCACACAAACTACGAAGAAAATAAAACACGTCATTGACAAATAAAGCGAATTTAAAATAAAGAAATTATTAACAATAAACCAACCGTGCATCGCAGTACGTAAGCCGGTCAAGCCTGGTCCGATACTGGAGTACCCTCGGATCCTTGTTATCAGATGTAGGCAAATACCCTTCCCACCTACAGATATTTCTAAAATCAACAAAAAGCCATAGCATATACAAATGTAACTTCAATAAAATAACAAACATAAATATTTTACCTAGAAGCCAACGACCATCTAAATTGATCGAACCCATACGATCTGAGGCTAGGAAACCTCCAAAATATCCAGCTTTGTAAGAGTTGTAGCGGCCATGAGATGGCGACCAAGTTCCTGTTGGATGCTCGGCAAAAGTTCCGGTACAGCCAAGCCAACGTGACAGAACCCCAGCTGTATTGCCCAAGATCATCCAGCTAATCCACAATCGGGATCCATCTAATTGGAACTCAGGCAGCAGTCTTGTCCCCGAACAGTTGAGTAAACAACAACAACAACATGATGTAAGTCTGTGCGTGCCTGCGTATCTAAATTTCAGTAGCATTCTCGGGCACCATTTCGAACATGGCAGTCAACATTGAGAACGTCACCGTGCATGGGTCCGTTGCCTCCGGTGGGTGAATCACACCAAATATATCCCAAAACTAATCCCAACGTTGTCTCCCCCTCCCGTTAGGCATTAGCGTCTCTAACTCATATAGGCATCCCGTAATAGGTTCTCTATCGATCGGCAACCCTAACTGGTAAGCTACATCCTCCAGTGTAATCGTGCACTCTCCCCACGGCATGTGGAAGGAATGGGTTTAAGGATACTAGCGCTCCACAAAAGCACTGATGGGTGGCTCGTCGATCTTGAACCAAGCATCACAAAGCCGAGCAAGTGGAAGCAACCCTGCCCTAACCAGATACGGCTCGGCCCGTGGATCGAGGTACATAGGGTGCTGCCTCCACACCATAACAAGGTACCTAACCGGCTACATTAAAAAAACAAACATAACCAACATGAATATATTCCATGTACATGATCGAAAACAAAATATCCAAATAGAACTAAACAATCCAAACTTATAATTTTTTGAAAATAAAAAAGCCTTTGATTACCTAACTACATAGGTTCGCCAACATAATAAGTCTAACCAATTCTAACTATCCAATATGCTTCCAAACAATTCCAACTATCTCAAAATCAAATACAATAATTTTTTCGAATAAAACTATCTACATAATATGCATATCCTATTCGTGTTAGTTTATAGATTAAACACATACTAATTATAATCACGAGAAATAACATAAATCACCAGTACTAATAATAATTGTCCCTATAATCATAGACTAAACATATACTAATTAAATAACATAAATCGTAAAAAATAAAAAGAACTTTGTCGTATTTAAAAAATTAAGCGTACCAATCGATTAACGTCATGGGCAACATGCGCAATAGTATCCAAACGATACATGATGTCCTTGTCCGCGGCCGCGACTTGTTCAAGCGTTGGTTAAGCCATCAATTTTTTTTCCTCTACCTTCTCTTTAACTCTCTCTCTCTAGAAATTCACAAAATGTTAAAAGTGATGAAAGGAAGAAGGGTGCCACGGAACTTAATGATGAAATTTGGCCAGAAACCATGGCACCCTAACGGGTATTCAACTCATATATTTTGAGAAGAAACCGCGGCACCTTTCAATTGTTTTCACTCAATTTTGACTCAACCAATTTGCAAGGAAACCGTGGGAGGCACCAGCTGATTTTGGAAACAGCTGTGGGGTCCAGCAGATACATAAAACCCTACACCCTCTAACGGATACTATAGAAATATCCTCTTCGGCGCAATCTGATCATATTATAATAATTGGTGTAAATGGATAATTTAAATTGGCAAATCAATTATATAAGTAACTTGCCCTATTATATACCCCTTTATCTATATTGCTTAAATTAAAATACATATAGGAGATTAAATCCAAAACACAGAAGCTCTCGTAATAGTTAAAATTCATTTTTTTTTTAAAAAAAAAAGTTAATATATAATCTTATCCTTTGAAAAATTACAAGAAAATTAAGTTAATTTGAATATACAACAATAATAAGAATAACAACACACCACAGTAATCAAAAGAAAAAAAATTCGCCTTGGACATAGAAAAAATTTCACCTTAATCTTTAACAGCAAAATTTCACCATTTTAAGTGGCTAAAATTCTGAAAAACACAAAATTAGCCATTTAATAAGGCGAACATGAGGCAGGCTAAAAAAAAGTTGGATTTCTGTAATTAATATCTTTGTAATTTGTTTTCGGAAATAAAGTTTTATTTTATTTTATATTAGAAAATTTTCCAATATTTGGGATATCCTTAATATTTAAATTATATTTTCGGTCATTGTTAGACCTTTTTTATTTATAGAGTATTCCAAATTAATTCTCTAAATATTAATGTCAAATTCAATGACTTATTATTATCGTTAAATTAATTTCTAAATTTTTATTTTTTTTAGATAAATCAATTTTCATATTAAATTATTTCCCTACAAAAAGAAACAAGTTTGAAGATTATGAAAATCTACATAATTTTATGAAATATTAAATAAGAATAAAAATTAACTTGAATTATTTCTCTCTCTTTTTAGACACACATATTGAGAGTTATACATTTGTTTGATATTTTGTAATTACATTATAACCTTTAAATGGCATTATCTTTGCCAATCTTTTTAATCTCCTACCTATCGCCTAAACTCTACTATGTTGCTTTTTGAACATTGTTCGAAGGAACAAAACTTATTCAGATGCAAAAAAAATTAAATAGTCTAATTGCCTTTTTTTTGGTGTCTAGTCTAATTGCTAAATATAATGTAGAATATGTTCTTTTGAGTTTGAAGGAAAATCCTTCCCGTATAATTTTATAACTTCCTCTTCTTTTGGACTCTTATCAAGACTTAGGTGTATTGTTGAATTATTTTTCACCTTTCTAGACAAAGTTAAATATGTTATGTCTTTTTTTGAACTTGGGCCTAGACCCATAAAATATGTTATGTTTGTGGGCTTTTATCATTGTAAAAACACAAATCAACTTGTCCAAAAAAAAAACACAAATCAATTACAATTATATGGCATGAAAATGTCAATTGGAGGAATAATTGATGAAATAAAGATTTATATTCACATTAAATAATAGGAATAATTGTGAGAGTGCTTAGTTCTTTCATTTTGTTTTTACTATCTATCAATAAACTAATATTTTTTAAAAAAATTCTATAGCATGACAATAAATTTGCAAATAAAAATTCTATTTTATCTCATGTAATTGATCTAAAGCATTTTTTATCTACATCATCATCTTTTTCTCCTGCTATAATTCAAAAAAAAAAAGAGGACAAATTTGAGCTAAAATTTATTGAACATGAAGACTGGAAGGTTACAACGGTTAGTTTTCCATAAAAAAATGATGTGTTAATTTCCCATAAAAATATTATTATTGTCATCATCCAATTTCTATTTATGTTAGATTTATTCATTCCAATTAAAAATAAGAACATGTTGATGCATATCTTTGCTAAAAATAGTAATTGAAACCAATAGTAATCTGTCTGCTTAGCGTAAGCTCCAATTCAAATCAATAATTGATTATATTCTTCTTTTATAGTAGTCACTAGTCAGTAGAAGCAAAGTCTTCAATTAAAATAGTCAATTACTCTAGAGAGATTCATTGGTATAACAACTTGCTCCAAATATTCTTATAAACTTGGACATAATAAGGTAAGATATATTGTACAATAAGTTGCACTGAACATATGGACAATGCTAGAAGCTATTTTAGCAGCTCAGTGCACCCCCAATTCTCACCTTGCTTCAACCATCTATTAATATTCACATTTCAACCTTCTTGAATACAAATGAAAACCAACATATAACACCAGCACTTTAGAGATTATAGATATTGAAATATAATGTGATACTAATAGCTAATAGCCCAATAGGGTGATTAGTACTTTCTCTTACTAAGCAAACAACTAAAGTAGAAATATAGTAAACACAATCATCGCCTTTTAATTTAAAGTTACATTTGGATTGTTCTAGAGCACTTGGATAAATACGAATTTACCTATTTGTACTCTTGTTTTCTCCTTTTTGTGTGAGTGGATCTTCCTTTAATCATACCTCCATTATCCACCTTCACCACGGTTTCAGTTTCATGCTCAATATATGTATATATTAAAAGAAAAATATTAAAATTTTTTTATTTAATCAATCTAGAGAAACAACACTATGTTGATCTTGATCAACTGCATATAGTGTTCCTTCATAAGAGCCAAACATTATATTGGTGTTAAAAGAAAATTTTTGAGCATGATACTTTAAAAAATTGGTAACAGATGTTTAATTAACATAAATCTTCAGATGCCTATATTTTCACATAAAAGTTTGTGTAAGTGATTTCTTACCAAATGGCAAAAGTAGCCAAATTTTTAGGAAACATCCTCATTCCTCAACAGTTTTTGCTAAATAAGTTCATCAACTTAAACAAATAAGGTTGACGCCTTAAACATTTAAAAATAAAACAAAGGCGTCGTAAAGAAAGAATTTATGAATTCATACGGTCATACTTTAGTAAGTAGACAACAAAAATTCTTGAAAGTTAAGTAAAAATTTAAAAATTTGGCCATTTAGCTTAATTATCTTTCCACAATTAAGAAATAATATAGATAAACTTGATAACAATTACTATCCTTAATTTAATGGTGATGGTGCAGGTGCAATAAAATTCTAGATTTTAGGCGGAAAGAAATAAGGTTTTGATTTGAAAATTGAAGAACCGACATTTTCAAGGAAATTTAGAAACAAAAAGGATTAAGTAATTTTAGCATTTCAACTTGAACAAATGTAAAAGTAGTACAATACTTTTATTCATGTTCTTTAAATTAAGTGAATCAAATCTCACCATTAATCCAGACTTCACCATTTCCGATGCTTTTGATACCCAAAGCCAATAGTTCATTTCCTTTTGATGCATTGAAATAAGCCGAAAGTGTTCATTCATCATGGTATTAAGAAGCTAACAGTTGTTACAATACAAATTTCAGCCATTAAAAAAAACTCTTGTTATTTTGTATCATATCAATTGAAATTAATAAAAAAAAAAGCATAGATACCAGGATAATGTTCAAAAAACATTATTGCTAGTAGTATTCAAAAAATAGAAATCAACATAGTTTTGAGTCATTCTAAATCAATGGGAACATTACACCACCTTATCAAAACGGAAGCATTTATAAAGTTTAAAATAATATAAAAAAAAGATTTCCACAAATAAAACTATAAGAATTATATCAGAACTCAAGTAGTTTTTCAAGAATAAAAAAGTGAAGAGAACATCAAGATAAACCATGAATCAAATAATTTCAAATTTAGTGCAAGAAGAAAGTATTTAACATCATTTTAAGTATGTAAATCAAATAATTCAAAGAGATAATGCAGGAAAAGGAACTTATTCTTCAGAGAGCCAAGCACTAAGTTAGTTTCTTGTTATAAATAAGCATATCATATACATTTAAGAGTTGAGGATTTATTTTCCCACCTTGAAATTTTTATTGCAATTACATTAAAAGATATATGCACCTCAAGATTGAGGCCTTTAATCCCTAACCAAAAATAAAAATATCATCGATAACTTCTTCTCTTGCAATTGGTATAGAAGAAATTATGATTAGAAAGATAATAAGAAACCTATAAAAGCAATCACCATGAATAAACAGCTACACACAAATCAAATAATTTATTAATATTCTCTCAAAATAGTGGATTTTACCAAGTCCATACTTAATTACTTTTATGTAACAAAAGAACTTTTAAGAAAGAAAAATCAGAGAAGCACAAAATAAAGGCACTAATAATAAAGAGATAACAAAGTTGCTGGATTTTATTCATATAATCATAGCTGGCAATATTAACTAAATAAATTTGTAGAAAAGACTTGAAACATGAGAAAAAGAAGGTAGCAATAACCAATAAAAAATCACATACACAATATATAATAACAAAGATGTGCATCGGTACTAACATATGTATCATCATGAGGGCTTTTCAAGATTGTAACGTGGCCAAGGTAAAGGTAGGATATAAGTTTTGGCTAAGTGAGCTTGTAAGATGGATCCTTGATCAATGGAGGACACCTAACACTCTTTAATTTCTTCACTCAACCAACGTTTCCCGAAAACTCACATTTCCGAAGAACATGCAATGCATCTGTAAGTGGATGAGGATGTATGTATTTGCTTATTTGGTAGCTCAAGATTCTTGCTACTTTTGGGTGACAAGAAAATTATTACCTTCCTTTTATTCTTTCTTTTCTTTTTCTTTTTCTATTTTTTTTTCTATTTTTTGTTTTTTCTTTCCTCTTTCTTTTCTTTTTCTGTTTTTGTTTTTTTTTTCTTCTTCTTCTTTTTTTTACTTCTCTTTCCCGTCATCCGTTTTTCATTACTAGCTTGTGCAAATACATACATTTAATTAATTGTTTCCTTGCATGCATGAACTTCCCCAAATGCCTTAAGATATTTCTAATTTCCCAAAAACCCGTTTTTTTTTACCATTTTCGGATGTTCTACACTTCAATCTCTCTTTTCTTTCTTCTCTTGTAAAGTGACTCACCACTAAATCCTCAATTAATCAAAGATCCATAGGGACAATCATGATTTTTCACTTATTTGGCTTGTAATGAGCTAATTAGACAAGAAAAGGAATTAAAAGCTCAAAATTGGTTCACAAGGGTAATGATTAAGGGTTAGGCCATTTGGTAAGTAAGCTATCATGAAATAAAGGCCTCAATCATACGGATACATGATATACATACAATGATAGACATATAAAATCAATTAATTCGCAAATTACAATCACAGAAAAGGAGTAAACACACAAGAAGGAAATTTGGTGGTCTTTGTAATGTGGGACCACCTCTTTTAAGCTCAAAACTCTCAAGGTTGTGTGTTCTTGAACTCTTTTCTATGATTAGGAGCATTTGATTATGTGTATGCAACGAACAAGTTTCAAAGAAATTTTTCAAAAGATATGATGATGGGGTCCCAAAAAGTGAGCACAAAAATCAGAAAACCTATTTGAAGATAATCATCATCCATAGCAAATTCAACCACCAACTATCAACTAACAGTTAACTAACAACTATCTAACAACTAACTAAGAAAGCAGAGAAATTGTTTATTAGAATTTAGAATAAACCCGAATTGTTGTCCTTGGCATTAGCACACCCCACACTTGAAGATGACACGGTCCTTTGTGCACAAGTGTATAGCCGGGAAGAGATCCGATCCTTGGTGTGCTTATCTGGAAATCAGTAGACCAAAACATTCAACATCTTATTGAAACAATCACCACAAGAACAACTATTAGTGCCAAAGAATACAATGATCAATGCATGAACACCACCCACATAGAATCCAAGCATTCATTATTCAATTAAATCAAACACTAATTAGCTTACTATGCAACCTAATAAGATGTTATGGTATTGGGGTGAGTTAATTAAATTCCAATCCAAAAAACAATGTAAGAGCAAAGCCCTAAGGCAATGGAGAAAGATTGGGTTGAAATTTAACTAAAAAATCCATTGAGTAATTTTGTCGAACACTTGGCATACGATTTCCGGAAAACATAGTTTTAATAAAAAAAAACTAAGTCTTCTAACCCCAATCTCATACAAATAAGCACCTCAACCATCAATTAATCAACAATGATCAACAATTATCATAGCAAGGGTCATCTAATCCTAAGATTCTAACAATTTCTAGTCAATGAGTAGTGAGCGATGTTCAGTCAATCCAATAGAATTGGAGAGTGGATGTGAAGATGAAGAGAGTTGAGAGAAAAGACGAGAGAAAATTGAGAAGAGAATGGGGAAAAGAAGGGTTCCACGCGATTTAAAGGTGCAGGGCGCATCGCGCGGACGCGCCATCTGAGACGCGCGGGCGCGCACTAGTTGCAGACTTTCGTCCGAGAGCAACCAGGGCGAGGGCGCGGACGCACCAAGGCCATTGCGCGGGCGCGCGAGCCGTGCGGACGCACCAAGGCAAACTGTCAAGTGCTGTTTGGTGTGACTCCATTGTTAACTCGTCACCATGCTTTTAACTCCTGAAAAAGAGAAGAAAAGCAAGGAAAAAACAAGACAGAAATGTGGGGATCGTTAGTGTTCGGCCCCATGGTGGGCGCCAATGTTCTGGGCTGGTCACTTGGCAAAGAGGTCCTCCTCAAATGCGTCTTGGCTTCAAAGAGGGCGGACTCAACTTCCAAGAGGTTGACCAAGCTTGGAACGGCGGGGATGGTACCTGCAAGGCCACTCCGATGCTCAAGTCAGTAAAAGTGTATTAGAGAATAAAGTATAAGCAGGAGAAGATTGTATATCATGACTTGAGACTAAATGAGTGTATTTATAGGCCTTGAGGGTAGATTGATTGCTTCTGCAGTCTTAATGGAGTGGAGAATCAAATTCCTATTATTTTGGGGGAGTTACGTCAGTTACAATTAGAAGTTTGTAACGTTCATTTATATGAGTCTAAATAGACCGTTATGGATACTTGTTTGGTTGTTGTGCTATTTTAGCATGTGTTGGAATGATAGTCTGCATGGCTCTTTTATGGGCCTTGTTTGATTGTAACGGGCCATATCAAAATTTATTAACATTTATAAAATAACTAATTTGAAAATAATATTTTGAAATATTTTATTTTGACCTTCTTACTAATACATAATAATGGAATGATTATTTAAGCCTTATTTAATCAAAATTTTTTATTCTATACATTCGAAAACCTATAGAGAGTCGTCATTCTTATTTTTTAATAACTTACTATGTTTCAACTATATAAAGAAAATATTTATAAAAATGTTAAGAACAACAGATAAGTGGATGAATAGACACATTAATAACTGTTAATATATAATATATTTAACAAAATAATATTTTATATATAACATATTTTGGTAAATCTTAAAAAAAATTGTTACACAGAATAATAATATTTTAAATCTCAAAATTTAAAAAAAAAAAACAACTCAACGTTCAGGATAGTACGATAGATATCCGGCTTTTTTAAGACTAGATAGGTATATGTTGATTGCTTATTCTGTGTTATTTTATACTTCAATATTTTAAATGTATTTTTTTATAGTTTTATTTTCAAACACATAATATTGATTGATGGAATATAACAACAATATTGAAATTATTAAAAAGTGAATAATATATTTTTAAAAATTTTAAAATTTATTCTTTAAAAATAATAGAAAATAATGGAAGAGGCAGAATAGGGCAAATCACCTAAATAAATCATTTGGGTAAAAAAATATCAGAATCCCCTAAACGAGAAAGTGGAATCAAATTGTCCTGTTTCTCCTTATACGTAATACGTGACAGGGTAAACTATATTACAGTTTACACATAATCCGTGGCAACCAACCACGTATTACGTGTGTGACGAGAATTCACATAATACGCTGCAGGCTCCAACGTATTATGTGCAGCATACATGATACGTTATAGGCTGCCACGTATTATGTGTATTATGTACTTGTTGAGGAGGGTATATATATGAGGAGAACCATTAGTGATGTTAGTGTGAGAGTGATGGCTGGAGCTAGTAGAGATTCTTTCCTAACACTTGTTCATCACAATGGAAAAATTAAGAAACATACAAGAGAGGGTGTGAAATTCAAGTCTGAGTGTCAAACAAATGTGTTTATCTCTGGTGGCATCTCTCTTGCAGACTTACAAGCAAGTATCGAACGCAGGCTTAGATTAGAGGCAAGGAAGAGAGTTATCCACATTTTCTATAGAGTGCATGTAGCGGTTGTGGCTAGTGGGGTCAAGTATGATTGCTTTAGCGTTGAGAGCGACGAAGATCTCCAGGTCCTGTTTCACTGTCGGCAACAGTTCCCAGAGGTCCGGACCACGGAGTTATATGTTGAGATAGCTGATCTCGGGGCAAGTTCAGGAGGGTTGAATCCGCATCCACAACCAGTCCACGTAGGCCCTACCCACTGTCTGCCGGCGGGTGGTGCTCCCGTAATGGGAAGTGTGGCATCTTCGTCGTTTGATGTGAACTTACCACAAGACGATGATGATAGGTGCGACTTCGACGACAATCGCTCATTAGGCGAGCTTGCGATCGCTGTGGCGGCCACAACGCAACCTCTGTCTCCACCAATGGGCATCGCAGAACCGAATCCGTTGGTTGAGGAGGCTTTGAGATGCGATGATTCTGACGATAAGCCGGCGATGATAGAGGGTGATAGTGATGAAGATGTGGGAACCGTACTTGTTTCACGCGAGGTTCCGTCAAGTTCTGGAACGCAGCAGTACCCTCCTCACTTTTCCAATATTAATTTGGAGGCCGGTTCTGGTGTTGGTCCACAGGATGGAGTTTCTGGGTCATATGTTTACGGATCGATTGGTTCCAGCGTGGGTGGAGAGTTTCAGATAGGTCAGATATTTCAGAGCAAGGAGGAAGCCTTGCTTGCGCTGAAGAATTATAGCATCCGTTGTGGGGTTGAGTATAAGGTTTTCGAGTCGGACCACGAAAAGTACCACGGCAAGTGTAAGGAATTCGGGAATGGTTGCAACTGGTTGATTCGAGTTACAAACCGGCG
>JASCZI010030269.1:41378-62216 GCA_036250425.1 Stylosanthes scabra
TGCTTTCACTCGTTTCTCATTTTCGTGTTTGTTACGAAGGTGTTTGTAAAGCGCGTGAACACGCGCTTTGATAATGAGAGTGGGCTTGTCAACATTAAGTTACTTGGTTTTGCACTTGGTTAGTGAAATCACTTGTGCAGCCAGGGGCGGATCCAGGAATTTAATTCTACGGGGGCCGAAAATAAGATTAAAATTAATCCGAATTGAATTAAGTTACTGAGCTAGACATATCAATCTCAATTAATAAAAATTTAATTCGGTTCATGACTCAATTCAAAAGATAATTAGTAATTTTATATAAAATATTCATCATTTTTTAAATTTTAAATAAAATAAAAAATATTACAATTCGAATAGAACATAAAAAATAGTGTATTATTATATATTTAATAAATATGTATTTTTATAATTTTGTGTGTTTAAAGTAATAATATTTATTATAAATTGTAAATAATGAATGTATTGATATAAATAATTATAATATAAAATACTTTACAAAGATATACTGATAATATATAATAAAATTAATTGATAATAAAATATAGAGTAATGCTACGGAACCAACGTTAAGAGATCAATAGGGAGTCAATAAATGTAATTAGGGAAATAATGAATAATAAAAAGAGAAAAAGAAAAGAAAGAAAAATGATATTAACTTATCTCCCTAATATTAACTCTGTATATCAATTATTTTTAAAACTTTAAAAATTTGAGAATTTTACCTTAAATTTTATTAAAAAATAATTAATTGTCATTTAATTATTAAAAATAGATAATATTTAGATTAAAATTTTAATTATGTTAGGCTAGAAATTAAATATATTTAATAATTTAATTATTAATATAGTATTATCTATATAAATATAATTATATATATATAATAATTTTTTTAAATATATACTTATTAAAAAATTTTCCAAAACCTTGGGGCCAAGGCCTATGCTGCCCCCCTTTGTATCCGTATCTGTGTGTAGCTAGCATAATTGTTTTACAAACATGTCACTAAAAAAATGTTACTTAATAGGTTAAAAGTAAAAGCTATTACGTAACCTAATAACAATCTCGTAATAGCTAATAGAAATATAAAAAACTTTAAAAAACTTTACTATTGGGTAATATGTTAAAATAAAAAGTGCTATCAACATATATAGAAAATAAGACTTTAATTTTGACAAACCTTGTATATAGAATAAAATTGATCTGGTTTAAAATAGGCAAAATTAAAAAAAAATTATTTAATTATATAGTCATTTAATTATCCAATTTAAGAACAAATAATTATATATGATATTAGTATAATTTCTATAATTTGTGTTGATTTGATTATAGTTAAATAGCATCTGACAATTACATCGAAAGACAATGAGGTCCCTGAAAAAAAATACATCATTCCTGATTCCTAATCTTTCATTTATGAGACTTCCAAACTTCTATTTTATTACATTATGAGGAGCCAAAATGTCTCACAAAATAAAAAATTGGGGACCGAAAGTCTTACAAATAAAAAAGTAGAAGCCGAAAAAGGTGTTTTTTTTATAAGGACCTCGTAGTCCTCAAGTACTCACTAAATATTTGATTTATTAATTTATAAATTAAATTAATGAATTTCTGAATAAAAAATATAAAAATTGAGAGGCCCACTTTTCATATTGGACCCACATTCTATCAAGCTCACGTCAGCTCCCTACTCCTTTTATATACAATTACATAATTATCGTTAAGCTCAAGCATACTATTTAAGCATTATGAATTTCCACCTGACCTATTTGAGTTACTTTTCCAGGCCATGTGTCATGCTCTGGTTGGTGCCTCCCTCATTAGAAGAACTCGTTAAATTTTCATAAATGTAAATTTATTAAAAATTATGTTGTTCTATTATTATATTATAAATTATTTTTAATTTTCATTTAATATATGTGTATATTTAATATGTACATTAGACTATTAAATTATATTTAAATTGTATAACACTGTTTTAAATTTTTTTGAATTATATTGGATTATGTTATATTTTTTATTTATTAAATGTAAGATATGTGGATATGATCGAGTATCCATATTTTTCGTCTGGATAATTAAAAGTCAGGCTGTAAAATAAATTTAAGCAAGTTTGCTTAAACGTGAAGTTGTTCTGTTTAAATTCACTTTGTTTACAATCTCAAATTTTTTAGCACGACCTATTTATAACCAGCCCAACTAATTAGATGGATTGACCCGTTTAATTAATTGTATATTTTTAAAAGCTATTTAAAAAATTCAATTTTTAACTCAAAAAATAAAAAATTGATAAAAGATGACATTTTTCTTAGAAAAAATCTTGAAAAAATAGAACTTTTTAGTCGTTAGTGGGTAAATTGAGTTTTCGAGTAGAATTAAAAAAATATAGAAAATAATATTAATTATTTTTTGAAAAATTTAAAAATAAATGGGCTAGCATAACACGCCATTTTTATTGATTAATTAGGCTCAGTCCATTTAGCCTGCATTTTTAACGTGTAGTAGGGATGACAATTTGGCATGCTCCGAGCGACCCGACCTGCCATGCCTTGAATAGAATAAGTATTTTCAGCGGTTGAATATGTATAAATGGGTTTGGGTAATACATCTTTAGTTCGATTAAGGAATGGTTAACCTGCCCCATTACCGCCCTGCCCATTCCCATATGTTAATAAATGTAATTTCATTTTATTATCTAGAAATTTATATATAATATGATGGATATTTGAGTAATTTAAAAGTTTTGAATGTTATAACTAACTTTCTTTATTCCTCAATCTTAATTAATTATGCTATGAATATTATTAATTATTTTATTTTAATTTATTTATTTTCATGGATATACCTGTGAGTTTTGATATGGATAAGTATATACATATGTGGCTTTGGATATGGAGTAAAAATTTATATACCCATGGATAATGAGACTAATAATAATGAGGCTGGACAAGTGAAGCAATAATGATGGGTTTTATATAATTTAAGGAGTAATTTTATTATTAAAAAGAAATTATGATCGAATGAATGATTTTAAAATATAAAACAAATATTTGGAACGATTTTGAACATAAAAAATTTAAAACATAATTTTGATTTTTAGTCAAAATTATAAGGACCAAAATAGTACTTAATCTAGTAAAAAAAAATAGTACTTAATCTTTTTTAAATGATTAAAAAGTATAGCATTTTTCTACATAAATAAAAAATATGATAATTATTCTAAAAGACCTTGATCAAATAGATCTAACATATATTATCATCAATTAAATTGTATTTTATTATTTAAAAGTAGCATTATATCCTTTTATTTTACTATATGATAGATAAAAAAATTTTAATCTTTGTATTTTAATATAAACATAACATCTCAATTGGTGAACTCAAAAGTGATTAAGCTAACCATCGTATCGTAAACACTAACCACATATGCTCCTTCTCTTAATTTATTTCTTTATCTATAATTTATCGCATACATTCCATAGATACTATAAGAATTGGTGAACTTTAAAATTCTTATGATTCAACCTTCGAGAAGAGAAATAAATTCGTAAAACTTATATTTGAATCAAAGTTAACCTTTTTACTTATTATTTCTTGACTAGCGACGACATGGAAGACGTTAAGGCTAGTAGATTGCTAAAGTGTGGGAAAAAGGAGCTGCCAATAAAATATCTTGAGATCCCTCGATGGAAGCCGGATATTCAAAAAATTGAAAAGCGACTTAAGATGTGGAAGGGCAAGCTATTCACGAAATCGGGTAAGCTTGTTCTAATAAAACCTGTTCTAGAAAACTTGCCGATGTACTATTTAAATCTCTTTAAGTTATCTAAATTTGTGGCAAAATTGTGTCTATTCGATTGAACTTCTTTTGGTGTAAATTTGATGGGAGCAGGGGTATGCCATGGATGAGGTGGGATTTTGTCCAAATACCAAAAAGGTTGGGTGGGTTAGGTGTAGGTGATATAGAACTGAAAAACTCTGCCTTATTATTCAAATGGTGGTAGAAGTATAACAAAGAAGGTTGTCCACTATGGAAAAAGGATGGTAGATTCTTGTAATAATGTTGAAAGGGGTGGGGTTGACGTGTTTGGTGCTAAAGATTATAAGGGGGAGGTGTATGGAATAGTATAATGAATTTGAGACACTCTGAAAAACATTTAGCGGAGCTGTTTCAACAGGTTTCCAGTTGGTGTTCGGTGATGGCAAAGATACTAAATTTTGGTATGCTCTCTGGTTTTAGGAGGCCGTATTGAAGGATTATTTTCTAGGCTGTTCTTACTGGCTGAGGACAAAGAATGCTCTATTAATGACTGTGGATTCTGGAATGGATTGGTATGGATATGGAGTCTTAACTGGAGAAGATCCCTTCGTGGATGGGAAGAGGAAAAACTAGGAGAAATGCTGATTCTTCTTAGTAGGGTGGGGATACATGAAGGGGTAATTGACAAGGTGATATGAAAGCATGAAAAATCAGGGGATTACTCGGTCAAATCATTTATACAGCTTGTCTATAAGAGTAAGGAACAGGTGAGCGAACCAAATATATATAATTTCACAAAAATACTTTGGAAGGGCCTAGTGCCACCAAAGGTGGAATTACTATTATGGTTTGTAATATTAGAGAAGATGAATACTAAGGAGAAACTTGTAAGGTGTGGAATATTACAGGAGGACTAGGCAGCGTGCGTTTTTTGTAACACTGTTATTGAGTGTGTTCATCACTTATTCTTTATGTGTAATTTCTCCTGGAGGATTTAGGGTCGTATCCTTAATGGCCGGAAGGCTGATTAGGTATAGCCAGGTGATTGCAAGTCTTGCTTTGAATTATGAACGTCTTGTGACTTAAGGAAACCTGCGAAGGAGCAAAGGATAATTCTTTTCTTTGCGGTGGTGTGGTGTTTATGGAAGAACAGAAAAAAAAATAGTGTTTAGAAATGGAAGATTGGATGAGAATGCTGTTCTGGGTGATATAATGTGATGCAAGGATCAATGGGTGAAAGAGCTTCATGAAAGAAGAAGATCCTTAAAGTCTACCTGAAGAAATTTAGGTGAATTATGATCATTGATGTTGGCGACTAAACCACCAGGTGTATTTTGAGTTTTTGATTATCTTTTGTTAGTTTACTTTAGGGTTAAGTAGTGTTTTGGTCCCCAAGGTTTCAACCAAAAATCAAATTTGTCCCTAAGGTTTTTTTGTTGTCAATTTCGTCCCCAAGGTTCATTATTTTTTTAAAATGGTCCTTTCGTCTTCAAAACAAATTTCTTGGACACCTCTGCCCCTGTACTCATTTATTTCATTCCCGCGTACTCATTATATATCCCTTCAAAACAAATTGAACTGCAAATTATTGGTTCTAATATAAAACTGCGGAATACCTTCAAGCTATGATAAATGTGTTGCTTCCTTCATTGCTGCAATTTCCAATCATCATTCACTTCAATATTGTAACACCCCAAGCTTCCACCACCCAGCTTAAGTCTGAGCCGATGGAACTCAAGGTATTTACACATTTGATACGCGATGAAACCAAGACAATATCTAAGGAATAGAAGAAAGACATAACTAGGAGCCAATTAACATCATAGTAATATATACGAGTTATAGAGTAGCGCAACGTTAACCACAGAGTATACGAGAGTTATCCCAAAATACAATTTCCCATAGTTGTTTCCAAAAGAGAACTATCCATCATCAAACTACATGGTTACATACATAATCACTTCCTAGCTAAACACCATATATATAAATATGCTATCTAGAGCACCAAAATCCTCCCAAAGCTCTAGACAAACGTCCCGAACCACTATTCGCCACCTGCATCTGAAATATTTCAACAACAACGGAGTGAGAACACAATTTATGGGGTTCCCAGTACGGAACAAGCGCCCCAAGTCTAACTCTGATATCTACCTAATTTCAAGGGTCATCACAAAAGAAATATACAAGAAGAATAAGTAATTCAAGTAGGCAAGTACACATTTAGCCTCATAAAATATATAGCAGTTAGTCACACCCAATCAATGTCACACAATATGCAGATGATGTATGCCTAGCTTCCTATAGGCTAAGATGAGCTTATCTGGTCGGTTGTCATAGCCAAACACGACCGATCCAGAACTAGCACTAGATGACCATCGTTCGTACTTCCCCGGAGGACCAGTCAGCCGGCCCCGATCGTTTACGATCTTTCATCTCATCTCATAATATATATATATATATATATATGGAGGTTTCCTTTACTATAACCTAGTTTGGTAGCCGGGACGATGGCAGGAGGCCCCCCTGCCGCTACCGTAAGCCGCGACGTTAGTTTTTGTCCCACGTGGAAACAAAAACCCCACAGACACTTACTACTCCCGATGGTTCGTTGTTGCCGTAAGCCGAGCTCTAGTCCTCTTGACCCCTCTTAGACCTAGGCTCACGGTTATGATTTATTAAAAGAATTCAAGTAACCTAGGAAGTGGATCGCCTTATACCTCCTTTCAGATTTACAGTTTTAGAAATTTAAGAAGATCTGAGTCGATTCGGGCACCCCCAGAATCGACTCGGACCTCCTGTTCCAGTCTTGATAAAAACGTACAAAAGAGCTTCGAATCGATTCCCTTCCTAACCGAGTCGACTCGCTTCGAATGTGAGTTCTTAAAATTTTCTAAGTTTGAAAGCTCGAGTCGACTCGCTAGTGTAGCGAATCGATTTAAGAAATCAGTTTTAGCCACTGTCCAAAAACGAATCGGTTCCACCCCCACTCGATTCGATTCTGTGCATCTGATCAATCGTCTTTTGAGAAAACCTTTTCTGAGAATCGGCTCGAAGGAAGTATGAATCGATTTGAAAGAAGCCTTTTGCTCTCTGTCCAAAAACGAATCGGTTCGCCCCAGATCAGAATCCACTCGAATTACTTAACAAATATTTCATTTTCTGAAACTCTCGTCAGAGTCGACTCGATCTACAGACGAATCGATTTAAGATTTAAGCTTGGGTCTCTGCCCAAAAACGAATCGGTTCAGAGAGAGACCGAATCGACTCGATGGCTATGAAATTCGAAGATTTTGAAGAGTTTAGGCCCAACGAGTCGATTCGATACCCCTTGAATCGATTCCTTCGTGACAGAAACCTGCATTTTCAGCCAAAATTCCAACCAATTCCCTTACCATTTCAGGATCCCATCCTCAACCAAACCATACCATCCATCATTCATCATATTCATCATCTCATCTTAATTTCACAACTCAATTCCTTCCAATCCACTTCCTATCTACTCAATTCATAATTTAAAATATAATTCATCATCAACAAGCTCATGCAAACATATTTTCACATACAAATTCACAATCAAACATACAATTCAAGCATGCAACTCAAGAAATCACATAGATACAAGCTTTAAACTAAGGAATTCTACTCCGTACCTCTTGTAGACCTCCCAAAAGCTATGAACCCTAAGCTTCCTCACTCAATTCCTCCAATCCCACTAGCTCAATTGTTGCCTCCTTGGCTTCAATCTATGTCTAGTGTCCCCTATTTCATGGAATTTCCATGGAATTCACAAAACCAACTCAATACCCAAGAAATGGAGAAGAATGAGAATGTAACTACAACTAGTGACACCCATACCTTAATTGTACTATAGAATTGAAGATGGGGACGAGAGCTTCGCGTAGCCGGCGACGGTGCGACAATCGGAGCTTCGGTGAATGAGTTATGGTGGTTGGAAGGTGAGTGTTGGTGGTGTGGGAGTGAATGAGAGAGTTGAGAGAGAGTGAGTGTGTTGTTGTTTGTTGTTGTCGTGTGTTTTGTAAGCGTGGGTGAGTGAGTGGGTGTTGGGTCCCTCATTGACCCACCTCACTCACTTGACCCAATTGGGTCAACCCAATGTAGTGTGTACCGGTTTTATTCCAATTAATCTTAATCGTATTTAATTTACGTTAATTTAATTTTTAAGAGTGTCACAAATATTTTCAGTGTTGTCATCCTTTGTCACTTTATCGTCCTGCATAATAAAAATATACCAAAAATAAATGAATATAATAAGAGATAGAAAAAAATACAACGATCCAAAAAATTAAAATAAGATTGAAAATCCTCACCTTAGGAAATGGGTTCAAACATCTATCATGGTCAATAGTGTCAATGTTAATTAGATCAGCAATATCAGTATTCAATGTCTCTTTGTCAGTGGTATCATTCATGACCATAATGGCATCAACAGAAGGTGCCTCCATGTCCTAGGAAAGACATAGATTTCTGTAGCAAGTGCTTATGGAAGATACAATTGGAATAATTGATTTTTGAATGAAATGTACTATGTACAGAATCTATGAGTTAGTTTTTATAAGAAGGATTTTAATTTTGAATTTTTAAAATGTTCTGCAAATATCTATTCTATTTAATTTTTGAATTAGAACTTCCTCCTACTTTTAAGAGGGATCGGAGTTGAATTTCAAATCATTACTGTTTCACAAATATCTAATTGATTTATTTTAAAATTAGAGTTTTCTCATACTTTAGAGTAATCACGTAAGATATTAACCACCTCTAACACCAAATGCATATTAAACAAATTTTAATAATACGAAAAGATTAAAGACCAAAAAATATTGATACTAAATTGAAAGTATATTTAATAATATTGTTGAGTGGCATTATTCAAAAGCTTGATTAAAAAATGCATTATAATTACTGGATCAAGAGTACATATGCATCATAGACAAATTTTGCAAGTAAAGTGATATATTTACCTGTCATGTCCAAAATTATGCACTCCAATTTACTTCCAATGTTTTCTTTCCTATGCTCTTGCTCTTCTCTAATCCATCTCAGATTCCTGAGGCAGGAAAAATTTTGAATCATTTGGTATCATGTAAAATAAAATCCCAAAATTACAATTACGATATACATGCAAGCTAAATTCCTCAAGCTTGTCAACCTTCCTTAGTTTATATGTAGCTTGGTAATCTATTAAATCAATTATAATATAAGTTATCAAATGTCAATTTCTGTAAATACTAATATTAAAAGGACAAATGAGAGAAGAATCATTACATGTTGTGGCATAGTCTTCCACACATGCAAAGCATGCTGTCGAAAGAAAGAGTAGATGTCCATTTTGTCTATGAATTTGCATATGTTTAAAGGGTATTCGTCACGGATCCGTAGAAATCTGCACCTGGAACTATCAAAGGTGATCTGGCTATTATTAATGTTGGAAAGTATTGTTTTGCACAAACACATTTTGCTTTATTACAATTTCAATAATATATACAGACTAGTATACAAATGTGAGAACAGTTAAAATGATAAATATTTTTTACACTTAGTTAAACTATTTTGATTTCAAGCTTAGGAATAAATTTTTTTTTATGGATAAGTACTTCAACCTATTATATTATGTATAGCAGATGTGCATTGTTCAATGAGGAATGCCATGGACTGATATTTTTAATATATAAAAAAAGAAGAATTAGCTAGTATTAGTTAAAAACAATGCCAAAATAATTTTAAAAAGTGCTGAAAATTTTATTATTACATGTGCATGCAGAAATATCATCCATGGAAGTGATGGTCCACAAACGACTAAGGATGAGATTAAGTTGTAGTTTAAGCCAGAGGAGTTGGTTAATTTTACCAGCAATGCAGAGAAGTGGATTTATGGTTCTAACTGATTTTTTTCTTTTCCTTTTTCTCCCTAACTGTTGGTACTCCAAGAACTCTGGCATAAAGGGTGAGTACTGAGAATAAGGAAAGGCAAAACAATACCTTGGTTAAACATATGCAAATTCATAGACAACATATGAAGAAGAAAGGCAAAAAAGAAAGAGTAGATGTCCATTCATTACTTGTAACAACAATAATAACACAAAGAAATAGTAGCATACCGTTTAGGATAGAAGGCCCGAAACCTTGATGCTGGTTCACTTCTAACACAACCATTGAAAAAGAGTAGAGGCAAAAACAAAAAACACAAGAGTCCAAGAAGAAGAAAGTGTTGAAGAAACGAAATAAACTAAACTTTAATATTATCCCAAAGGTTCAAAGGTTTCATTAGCTCCATTACATAACTCTAAAACGAACAACTACCTAGAAACATATCATTAAATGCATATACATTCTGAAGAAAAATAAAAAACTAAAAACCCAGCACTTTTCTTCACATGTCATCAGCAGCATCTTCTTTAATCTTCATCATTAGCAGGCATTGGATTTATATCCTTCGGGTTTGGAATGACAAGACTAGTGCATATACGGTCAATTGCCTCACATTGTCTTTTCTGATCTTGCTTTATCTCATCTTGGACTTTACTCATCTCAGCGAATTTCCCTTCTATGTACAATCTTTGACTATGGAGCTCGTCCAATACATCACGCATTGTTGGCGGAGGACTTGGCCTTGGTTATCTTTGGACTACTGGAGCTTGATCTTGATTACAATATGGATTTCTTCCCATGTGTTTTAGAGTAATATCGTCAATTTTGTTTTGAGGCTTGATTGAGACTTTTTTTTACCATCTAAATTCATGCGAAACCACTTAAAAATTCTCGTCCATTGACAATCATACCCTAAACCCTTGTCTGATTATAGCCCTTCAAATACAACATGTGATGAACCATGTAATAAGGCCAGTTTATTACCTTGTCGGTCACAATAGCCCAAAGTATCAAAATATCTTCATTCCATATAGTTCCATGGTTATTTCTCCTTGGGAGTAACACATAACTCAGTAAATACATCAAAATGCGATGCTCATTAGATAAACCCTTACAACTCACATCTAACTTAGGATCATGGTTTGGATCTTCAATATTCAAAGATTCTAAAACCATCACTCTATCATATTCACCCCCATTCATCAATTGGCTTAGTACCCCTAATGAATTTTGCCCCATAATACGATAATTTCTATTGTTTAGCCATTGATCCAGGGATACCATGTAATGCCGGTTCCCTAAATCAAACTCTATCCTAGGGATCACTTCTTCATCATCTTCTTCATCCTCTTCATCATCAGAAGACCGATCAACAACATATTTTAAGGTACTATAAACAGCTTTTACCAGATTTGGATAATAATCATCATGAATTTCAACAAATTCAATTAAATTCTGAGTTTTCAAAGCAGTTTGAAGTACCTTAAAATTTTTCTCCATTGTGTAGTCTGCTTCTATGTACCTTGGAGGAATTATTAGCCTTGCCTCAAAGTTTTCCACATATTTATGCAATGCCGAAGGTTCAGTTAGCCACTTTGCCATGTAATGCGCAGAAGCAGACGCATTTTCGCCTTGAACCCTAGCCCTTTTAGTGGGGTTTTTAGTTATTGCCATTTTTTGTTAATTTGAATCGGTGGTTTTGTTAGTGGTTTGATGAGGATGAATAATATGTAAGAATTTGGGAGTGGGTGTTGATAGAATGGAAGAAAACGAAGAGAGAAGTTTTTACAGAGATGTTCTTCTTATATGCATTGGCACATAAATCTAAAGTAAAAACAAAAATAGGGTTATTGCTCTTCAAAGATATGTTAGGATCTTTAATGACATGTAAAATTCAAAAGGTTGTGTTGACCTCACCGTCTTCAGGTCAACAGCAAGGCCCATGTATCTGTTTCTGATGTAATCCATTGTGGGTTTATTGAGTAGCTCAGGTTGCACAATCATTTGCTGGGGAACAATTTGGCTATCATATCAATATATTTGTAATATCTATTGGCTACAGTTATGACACTTTAACTTGGAATCTAGTGGCAGCTGTTAAAGGGGAAATTATATTAGGTTTAAGAAATGAAACAGGTGCTTACGGAGAAGGTTGTTGGTAACCACTACTTAGAAATATCATGCTTTCAACCAGTGCACATGCGAACAACCATATTCAGGACCTGCAACGGAACATATTCGATTCAGCTCAAGTACGCGGAAAATGTCATAGTACTCACTGTAATTCTAAGCAAGAGAAGGGAAGAAAATAGAAGAGCTATCTTACATCATCATATAGTTCTTCCCCGGATCTAAGAGAGCATATTCTGAACATTGTTCCATCACAATGACTGTCATGATAGAGGGTTTAAGTGGTATCCACTGCATTCGCAAAAATATATGCTGCGACAGCTAGCTCCTTACCAATGAATCACATCCCTGGAGGGGGCCAGAATGAAAGATCTAGGCACTGCAACAATGAACAATATGTGAAAATTACTTACAGTTGGTGTCTCCTCAGAGAACATTTCTGTCCTATTGTGTAACCAGAAAGCAATAGGTGATCCTGCATACCTTTGCTTGATAGAGTACAGAATGTTCATGTCTTCAGTGGAGAATATCACAAACTGCAGATCGATAGAATTATGCAGTCACATGTTAGTAACTCGTGTTTCAGTATATTAAAAAATCACTCAAAATTCCAGCATGACACTGTGTTTACTATTACACATATCACAACCAAATCCAATAAATCAGATGACCGGCATGAGTTATTCATAACAAAACTACCACTCACTTAGTTTAATCAGCTAAAGAACCCTAAAACACTGTAGCAATAAGTTGCATGTATACGTTAACATTGTATTCTAATCCCTTAAGAACGGAGTCATTTCAGAGATAATTAGGGAATCGTAAAGGCTAGCACAGAAAGGCTGTTGTGGTGACACCAACAGCAATTACCAAGACATACCTTGCAAGGCCTCGGTCCGGTCCCTGAAGTGTTATCACCCACATGCTCTACAATGCCAGCGTTATTCCCTGACTTCTGAACGACACCACTCTTCCTCACACCAATGACAGCTGCGACATCACTTATGATATCACGAAGGGTTCTAGTCGGCAGACAATCCACGTCGATGACATCAGTTTTGTGATCGGACTTCTTTTCGAAAATATTGCTCTGGATTCTAGCACCCGCACTGTCTCTGTCAAAGATTCAATCTACCGACCCTGTTGTGCAACTAGATTTGCCAATGTTTGAACTTGAACGGTATTCGCATTTAACATTGACGCGAGGTTCTCCTCCCTATTTCGAATTTTCTGTTAAGATAACGAAAGAAAAACAAAATATCAAGTCTGGCCTGCAGCATAATGCGTTTTTTTGCAGGATACAAATGGATGAACATAAACCCTGTGAAAGTGGGTTATTAGGCCACTCACGTGGAGGCCCAATTTTTTATATCTATACTTGGATGTCAACCCGAGCCAAAGACAACAATAAGCACCCCTAGCCCATAGACAAACAACTGTTATGTTGGACTTTAGAGACAAATAAATTTCCAAAACCACATATGGCCAAACCCAACCCATTTAAACAATAAAAATCATCCCTCCACGTCTTTTGCAAAAAAAAATACCCAGAGGATTTCACCTCTGCCACAATTTGTAAATGCCTTCCTATTAACTGAAAAAAACCAAAGGATTTCACCTCCGCTACAGCATAAGTTTAGAATCTTTTGTTGAAGATTCAGACGAGTGCAAAAAATGGTAACTAATAGCCCAACCAATTATCTGTGCATATAAGAGAGGCGAGAGGTGTTCATCATGGTAAATTATTTTCACACTTTATTCCAAGATGTCTCCCATAGTAATACTATTTTCTCTACCATACACGGTAAGAATAAGATCAATGAATCACAAGAGTTATATATATATATATATAAGAATAATTAACTATTTATTGATCAAAAACAAATATTAGTTGCCCAATAAATTAATATTTAAATCTGTAGAATTATATAGTGACAAAAAACTTGTATAATTAAATATTAAACTAAATTTTTATATATGTTTTTTTAATATCAAATAAAATATATTATAGAAAATTGATTTTTAATGAAAAAGAAAAAAAAGTTTAAC
Organism: Stylosanthes scabra; assembly: GCA_036250425.1. Classification (NCBI taxonomy): domain Eukaryota; kingdom Viridiplantae; phylum Streptophyta; class Magnoliopsida; order Fabales; family Fabaceae; genus Stylosanthes; species Stylosanthes scabra. The sequence goes on from JASCZI010030269.1 coordinate 55,201, forward strand.
TAATTTTTGTTTAAGGACATCCAAAATAAATTATCTATTCATTATGTTTTTAGACGATTATATCCAGAAAATCATTTTTCAACAAAACACCTTAAATTAAAAAGAAAAAAAAAGCATAAATTGTGTTAGTTCAACTCAAGAACTTTACCAGAAAAAATTTGTCCATGAAATCTATTTTAAACATAATAGATAATATAAGCTATAAGAGAAAAGATGACCACTATTATTTTACCTTGGAAATAAGGTAGAATCTTTTGGTACTTTATTCACACAATATTGAAGAATCTCTTTTCTAATGTTTCTATTACCATTTCTACATATTTGAAATTAAGCCATGATTGTTCGCATAATGAGAAAGTCATTATCCCTACAACAATCTAGTGAACATATGAGATAGATTGGCAAATTACATGAAATCACAACCAATACTCAGTCATATTTATACTTGCTTTAGAACAAACAATATGACTTAATTTCCTAAAATTTACAAATAATAAAAGGTAAGTGTAATTAAATTGTATCTAGCCAAGATTTCTTTCCTAAAATGGAGTAACGACTTTTATACAGTTTATTGACTTATCTTTCTTTTTCAATGTTAACTTAAAATTTTTATTTGGCTATAGTGTAATTGAGTTCTCCTATACATAATAAAATATGAATATTTTTTTTACATTAATTATCACTGCAAGTAATTAAAGGAGAAAGTAAATATATAACACGATAAAGTATTTTTTTTGTCCCTAAGATTTGGGATAAGGGGTAAAGATGTTCCTAACGTTTAAAACGTCTTAGTTGTGTCCCTAATATTTTGAAATAATATCAATTTTATCCAACCGTCAACTTTATTAGAATAAATCCTAATAATCAATATATTTCTAGATGTAATTAATCTTTTAAAATAACACTCGAAAAACTAAAAAAATTTATAATATTTAGTGAATAACATATGAGATAGATCGGTAAATTATTACCTAATGAAATCCCAACTAATTCTCAATGATGTTTATACTTGTTTTACAACAAATTATATGACTAACTTCCTAAAATCTACCAATAATAAAAGATAACGAGTAATTAAATTGTATCTGGTCAAGATTTTTTGCTAAAAAGAAGTAACGACTTTGATAAAATTTGTTGACTTATATTAATGCTTGAGATTATCTTTCTTCTTTCGGTGTTAACTTAATTTCTTTTTTATTTGCCTATAGTGTAATTCTCCTATACACAGTAAAAGAGGAGTGATTTTTTACATTAATTTAACACCACAAGTAATTAAAGGAGAAAGTAAATATGTAGTACAATAAAGTATTTTTTTCCTTAACTCTTGAATTAAGTCCTAAAGATATTTCTAACGTTTAAAACGTTCTATTGTGTCTCTAACATTTCAAAATAATATCAATTTTGTCTCACTGTCAACTCTATCAGAATAAATCTTAATAATCTACTCTTTCAAGTACAAAATTAATTAACCAACATCTTTCTAGATGTAAATCTTTACCACAATAATATTTGAACAACTAAAAATTGGTAATATTTAGTGAATAACATGAGATAGATTGGCAAATTACATGATGAAATCCCAACTAATTCTCAATGATGTTTATACTTGTTTTAATTTACAACAAACAACATGACTTAACATCCTAAAGTCTACAAATAATAATAGGTAACGTGTAATTAAATTGTATCTGGCCAAGATTTCTTTCCTATAACGGAGTAACGCCTTTTAAAATTTGTTGAGTTTTATTATTACTTGAAATTATCTTCCATCTTTCATTGTTAACTTAAAATGTTTTATTAACTGAAAGTGTAATTCTCCTATACACCATAAAAGATGAGTGAATTTTTTTATATTAATTTATCATCACTGCAAGTAATTAAAGAAGAAAGTAAATATATAATAGAATAAAGTATCATTTTTATCTCTAACGTTTGTGGTAAGTTTTAAAGATATTTCTAATGTTTAAAACATTTTAATTGTGTCCCTAATATTTTAACATTTAAAAACAAAATGGACATTTCAGACCCAGAATGAAAACATAATAAATTTTGCAATATACACACCAAGCTATGAACTCCAACTAACCCGCATTAATTTCATCAGTGCATAGCTTGAATGTCCCCAACAACCAAAGACATATCCGAGCAAAGTCAGAGGAATAAAGCAGAATAATGGAAGTTATTACTTAAACAGAAACAAAAGCCACTGACTTTACCTGTTTCAGGTCCTGTAGGAAACCAAGAATCTGGTTATCCACTATGCTCACATTCTCCTCAGCAATGGTGGGCAACTCCCTACACACACCAGTTAAATACTTTAATTAATGCAAATCTGCCATTGTTCTTCACAAAACTGAACATGCAACAGATGTTTACCTGGAGCTGTGGTCGCCGGATCCCTTACTCTTCGATCCCTTATCCTATCTTTGCCCTTATCTTTCGCCTTCCTCCCCATTTTCAACGTATCACAAGAACAAAATGGAAATGATGTATGTGAGGAACTAACTCCCCTTATTTATCACTTTTGAACATATTACTTACATAAACCTGTAACCAATTGAAACGGTCATAATCCAAAAGTCCTTAACACGGTGCCAAAGGCATGGGTTACACGGATCCATTTTACAACTCAGCCCAATTATGGTTGATCCATCATTACAATTAATTTGTGTAGGCCTTTTATGTTACACCTTTCTGTGTTTTAGATCGTTACACAACAAAAATACAACCTTTAACAGCAATATTGAAAATTTAGAGTGGGAAAGGAAATACCCATTTTCAAAGCTAATGTAGAAAAGAAATAAACATTCACACCCTCAATAAGCAAGAAGCCAACTATGTAAATAACCAGGACTAGAACATATCAACACGCTGAATTAAAACATTCATTACAACTACAAACATTAGTTCATCTTCCATGATCATCAACCCTAACCATAATAACCCAGAACATCATGATACACACAAATCCATATCAGTTACCAACCCTCCCACTAGAAACTGAAACAAACCCTAAAAACCTAAACAACTATTATCGCATCATTATATAATTAATTATCCCCTAACTACCTCAACCTAATTCCATTTTTTAGCAACAACACCACCACTATAAACAAGCTACCTACCCAATTGCTTGTGACAATTCTTGATCACCTTCTTCAACATTTCACAATGTCGTTCAACCTCTCGCAATCTCTGCCCAATTGCAGCATCCTCTCGAACCATTAGCGCTTCATTTGGCATTGTAGCCATATAATTGCGCCTGTAGTTGAAATCACAACCCTCCTTGCCGGTTTGCTTCAGCAGGCTATCTAGCAGTTTGAAGGACACCTCCTCTCTCGATTTGGACTCCTTGAGCCAAAAACAGCTTTCTGTCGCCATATTAATGCCATTTTCTTTGCATCTAAGCGCCGCCGAGAAGGCATACAATTTTTGTCCATACATATCGAAGAACACCTTCCTCTCGAAAATGGGACAGCCGGCCTCCAGCTTATGGCAAGTCCGCAGCAGGTAAAATTCCATGTCCTCAACGATTACGAAGCCTCCCCCTGCATTTTTGGTACAAAGCCCATACCTGCAAAAATCGATTTTCACATTTTCACCAACTCAATTTCAACTGAGCAACACACTAAACCCTATTCCCCTAACCCCAGCCCCTTAGCCACAAGCTTCATAGAAGTTTTCGGAGGCCGACTCAGGTGCATAATAAACCCTAACCTGCGGAAGTCCCAATCAGAACAGAGCCATCTTGATAGGCGGAGCACGGTTGTGTCGCAAGCACTTTGCCCTTCCCTGGCTTTCCTATCTGCATATACGCGAGGGCATCTTCCAGACTGTGGAATCCCTTGTATTGAGCCCCTTCCCAACTAGTGAACACTCTGGTCACTTTGCCCACCCTAACCGCGTAGTGTGAGTACCTGCCCTTCGCCATTGTCAACCCTAGCGAGAAAGAAATTATCTACGGGGTTCCTTGGAGAATGGAACCTTGCTTTCGCTTCAGGAAACAAATAAGAGAGCGTCTATATATCATTCATTTTTTCCGAATCTATACTCTCTCATTTTTCATCATGCGGGGCCCACCAAAGGAGTGGCAGACAAGTTTCGCCCAATAAAGTGTGTCCCGCCCAACCGATCCTAAAATATTTAGTTTCACCCTTGGCCCACAATACCGGGCTCCTTATCGATTTAAATTTCATTTTTTATTTGGTTGACCCCCATCTGAGAATTTCCCAACACGTTTCGATGACACATTCTTCTCAGTTCCACTTTTTTAGTTTCCCACAAACGGTGTCACAAACTAACAACATCATATGTTCTAAAAAATCCATTTCGACCCACGTGATGAAATCCAAGCCCGCCCAATCACTTCCTGATCCCAAAAAAAATAACTTAACTTCCTAATTTTGACCACTTCCTCTCCTCGGGAATGTAAATGAGAGGAAAAATTCCCATCCACTCTATGAAAATCAATTACAATTACACCTTTTCCATTCTTCCTTACCCACACAAATTTAAACCCTAACCCTAACCCTCCCCAATGCCCACTATACCCTAAATCCACCATCCAACAACAACACAATATGAAACCCTAAACCAATGTTTTTAGATGGCATTCTACTAGTGATGATATAACATTTATTAAATAACACAACAGTTTTAATGAACGGTCAACATAGCACATATCAAGTTCCTCTAAAGTTATTAATCACTTTTCATAATAAAGTTGTGCCTAAATCTTCCTTAACTGTAGATTGGTTTAGCCATAACTAATCAACGTCATAACATTAACCATCATTAAAGCTTTACTTTACATTGTTACCAATCTAACATCTATTTCTCAATTCGTTATAACTACATTCATTTGTTGACCAAATAACCTTACCTAACTCGGGAGCAATTCGATATAGCTTTGTGATTTGTCATTGCATACTTATGATAACTTATGACTCGTACCAACGATTAACACTGCCTTATTAAATCGTTCTGGGCTTTACCACAACTTCCTTGACCTAAGTCATCGACAAGCTCATCGGGATAATTGATACGCTCTGATTTCGGCAAGTGCACCGAATCGTACAAGTAATACCACGGTGAAGTGGGTATCCTTCCCACGAGGAATAAAGGACTAAACAATACTATCTATTAATTATTCTAATCAGACAAAAATAAAACTTGAGAGAATGATATTGATGAGCACGAAAATAATAGGAAAAGAGTGCAGAGAATTACTTGTGATTAAATCAATGGAATGGAATGTTAAGAGCTTTGGAGATGTTTTTCCGTTGAGGGCTAATGCATACATTCGAATACCAATTCTAGGTTCTCAGTTATCAAGCACAACGAATCTAGTGTAACTAAGCCCTAATCTCTTAGTAACTTAATTTCTAATTACCTAATCAAAAGCTAATCTCTTAGTCAATCAATCAAGTAACTAGATGAAGATCTAAATCCGATTCTAATCCTTATGAGTCTCAAAAGTGATCCTAGATTAGATTAAATGTCACTCTATCCAAACTAGTTCTAATCCAATTTTAACCCACAGAATTTTAGTTGCATAACAATTAGCTTGACTATCTCTAGCTAGACCTAATCATTATGTAATTCACTTTCCAGCTAGCATAGACTAATAGATCTCTCAATCTAATTAATCTAGCCCTAGACAAGTTAAGAATACCTCTCAGTGATTCTAAACTATTGGGATGAAGAACAGAAAATTAAATCATGCATAGAAGATAACTGAAAATACCTCAATGAATTGATAAACGAATGTACATAGTTGACTACCTCATGCTGGGTGAACAAAGCTCCTCACCTTTAACAATGGAGAGTTTAGCCTTGCATAATGAAAACTAGATCTAAGAATAATAAAAAACGTCTATGCTGAAGTGTGTAACTCTAATGGTTAAATCACTCTTTATATATATCCTAATTTAAATTCAAATAAAATCTAATCTTATCTTAATCTAATCCTAATCTAAATTCAAATCAAAATCTAATCTTATCTTAATCTAATCCTAATCTTATGTTCTATATTTTTTTAAAGCTTTATCTTCTTCAATCAATCTCATCTTCATTCTTCCAATTATGCCCTTGATTAGTGGATGGATTTGAGACCTAACAACTTGGATTGGATAAGCTTGAGGAGGGATTACTGGAAGTGAGTGTTTTGCTCCCACGTATAACGTGAAGTTCTCACGTATAACGTGGGAGTTCTGCCTTGATTCTGCTTCTTGTCATTCAATTCTCACGTATGACGTCCACGCTCCACGTACATCGTGTGGCCACTGCCTCTAATTGCTTCTTGGACGCTTATAGCTCACGTACAACGTGGGACAGCTCACGTATAACGTGGGCTCTGTCCAAGTTGTACCATTTATGTTTATTGCTCACGTATGACGTGAGGGCTGCCGTACGACGTGGTGCCTACTGGGATTAATTTTTCAATGACTTAGCTTCTTTTCATCCTCCTTTCTTCAATCTCCCTCAAATGGTCTTCAATCACCTAAAACTCTTAGTGAATCATCTAAAAACACAAACACAACTCAAAGAACATCAAGTTTTTTTGATTTGATCAATTAATAACAATAATCCACAAAGAATATCATGATAATTGAGAGAAATTGAGACTAAAAACAACCCAAGATGCACACGCATCACCAAACTTAATCTTTTGCTTGTCCTCAACCAAAGCAAGAATCAAAATATGTTTTAAGGTTCAATTTCTCTTGCTCTACTGAGACTCTTTTATGATTCCCTCATGGTACTTCTCTTATACTCCGCTAATCTTTCGGAAGATGAATTTCTCAAGTCCTCTCTCCTAAGGGTTATTATGCAACTTCTTCTTCATTTCATTTACTTCCTCTCCAATCAGTATTTTATCATTCCTTTTATTTCCTTTATGGGGTTTTTCTTGACTTTAAATGCTCTGTTACAAGGCGGCTCTTTAGAGTAGGTGTTCAATCGACAATCCCGAACCAGTTGGCTCAATTTATCAAGTGATAAAGCACTCCTCAGAT